>LGRX02000734.1:0-11916 GCA_001247695.2 Cymbomonas tetramitiformis | reverse complement strand
GCACCCTTCAGCTCAACCCACCCCCTATGCGTGTGCGCGCCCTCGAGCTCAACCCACCCCCTATGCGTGTGCGCACCCCCCACCGCTCATTCTTTGGTTGAGCTGGAGGGTGCAGATGAGCAAGGGGGGCCATTCTTTGGTAAAAAGAAACATACCTTTGTAGAAGAGACAGATGATGGAAACTCGAAACGTAATTTTCCTACATGGACCACACAAGAACGAAAAGGTTAGAACTCCAAGCCTAAAGAAAAGGAAAGATCGGACGTCCAAACAAAGAGGGTGAAAAGAAGATAGAAAGCACACCTTTATTGTGTGGCATCCCGGGTTTTCACCGAGACCTCACTTGAGCTTTTTCTTCAGGCCCTGAATAAAAGTTCAATGCCTTAACAAGTTGTTGAGGGCCTTAACAAACAGTTCAAGGATCATTCTTTGGTAAAAAGAAACATACCTTTGTAGAAGAGATAGATGATGGAAACTCGAAACGTAATTTTCCTACATGGAGCACGCAAGAACGAAAAGGTTAGAACTCCAAGCCTAAAGAAAAGGAAAGATCGGACGTCCAAACAAAGAGGGTGAAAAGAAGATAGAAAGCACACCTTTATTGTGTGGCATCCCGGGTTTTAACCGAGACCTCCAAACCGCAGTTTGGCGCTCTGTTTGAGCTAATGCCACGTTCGCAATGCAAACTGAAAAAAACTGTCGTCAAAAAGATAGGGTTGCGAAGAGATCACCCATCTCTTCGAAAAGTTAACCAAAGGAAGTGATGAAAATACTTACATGGGGTAGTTTTCCGCGAGGAAAACGCTCGTGAAGTCAAAATAGTCGTGAAAATAGCGGTTTTCCCGCTATCGAAGGGTCTGAAAACCTGCGAATCTTTCAAAAAGGAGAAGGTAAGTAAACGAGTGTCGTTGAACACTCTTCTATTGTGTGGCATCCCGGGTTTTAACCGAGACCTCCAAACCGCAGTTTGGCGCTCAGTTTGAGCTAATGCCACGTTCGCAATTCAAACTGAAAAAAACTGTCGTCAAAAAGATAGGGTTGCGAAGAGATCACCCATCTCCTCGAAAGTTCAACCAAATGAAGTGATGAAAATACTTAAATGGGGTAGTTTTCCGCGAGGAAGACGCCGGTAAAGTCCAAACCGCCGTCAGAATAGCAGTTTTACCGGTATCGAAGGGTCTGCCGATCTGTGAATTTGTGAACAAGAGAAACTTCGAGTGCAAACGCGTATGATTAAGCGTAGCTAGAAAATTGTCATGTTACCATACAATATAACGGAAATAAAATACAAATCAACTGTTAGAAGATCGTAGTGCACCATCTCGTCGAAACTTCCCAAAGCCAAAGAGCGTTCCAAGCGCTAGCGTAAAACTCTTCTAGAGTGGCCCACAACAAGGCGTGGACATTCTGAAACAAAATATTGTTACCAAATAAAATAGAATACTGCGCTAGAGCTGCTTTAAAATGCCCCAAAGGGGTTATTTCACCGCTTACTTGAAGCGCGGTCAAGTCCGAATGGTTTCGAAAATTCAGGGGCGCTCCACTATAAAGTTAATTTATATATTTTCAAGAGAAAATCTTGTAATGGTTGTATAATTTCTGCACACTTGCCTCTGCCCCCTGAACTTTTCATCGTAAGTCTCCCACCAACTGCCGGAACTACTGCGTGACCTTGGATCGCATTCCTGTTGGTCTCGCATGTATTGGCCTCGTTTTGTGGTACCCATCTGAATTTGGCAAGTGTCCCCCCGGCTTTACCGCCCACCACGAAGTACTTGCTGTCTGTCCAGAGCACATTCTTCCAAGTCCGGTCACGATTTCGTCGAGCAAATATGACACGCTTCTGTCGTTGCAGCGCGTTGATTCCGATGACCACTTTGGGGGCTTTGTACTTCAGTGGAATAACCGTGCCTCGCATGGATGACCTCAACGCCCGGCTCACGGTGTGTCGGCTGACATGGTGATAGCCTTCATGTTGTAAGGCTTTCTTCACACGTTTGGTGTCCAAATCGTCACCATCTTTGCCTTGTGCAAGTTCACGAGCTCGCTTACAGCCTACCGTCCCCAGTTTCTGGGTGCCAAGCCCACTAGGTCGACCTACAGCACCGTCACTGACGCCCCCAGTACTCTGGTAACAGTCCACCCACTTGGTCACAAAGGCGCGCTTCACCTTGAATTGTCGGGCGATGGCGGATATATTGGGCGCTTCGCCAGCCTTCTTCATCGCCTCCCACCTCAGAACACACTCCCACCGCTTCTTGTGTCGTGGAGTGGTGGATGGAGGAGGTGTTGGCGGCGAAACTTGAGGCAGAGGAGTGGAAGACACCGTTGGGACCACCTGAAAAAGCATACCCCCAAATCGCGCAATTTTACACCCTACCCCCTTGGACAAAACTCGCTAGATAGATTTCGGCTATCTACATGATCTGAGGTAGGCATACAACATATCGCCATGTGCACACCTCACATGGGTAGCATTCAAACAACACAAATGACCTTAACACACAAGTTTGCCCACCGATATCGCCATTTCCCCAAGAAGCCCATAGTCGTGCTCATAAATTAAGGGGCACTTTTTTGCGATTTCGAACACACTTTTCGAAAATGTACCCCCTACCCACACGGATCTTGCTTACATGCGGCTGCCACGAAATCAGAATATGCAGGATGTATACCAATGACGACTATAAAGTCAAATCGCACAAGGGGGGGGTCGAGTCATGCCTGACCAAGCCTGCCACGCCGACCACGCGTCAAGCACAAATGCCCATTTTTAAGGGGTTATGCCGAGGGGGCTGAATGCCGATTTTTTTAAAAATCAGAAAGTCGTCCCCAGGTAGCATTTGGAATTGGAATATTGGGGACATATAATGGTTAGTCGATAGGCATCGATCACCCCCCAGAAACACCCCTATTCTGACCTCCACGGCATTTTCCCAATTTCGACGCATATTGGGTAAAATTAATTCCGATTTTTCAGAATTAAAAATAAGGCGGTTTTGGAAAAATTCGGGAGTCACCTTAACGCGCGACTTTCGGGCGCCCCACTTCATCAACGCAGGGTCCATGAGGTAGGCAAAAGGAGAACTGGTCACTGGGCCGGTCTGGTCGCAGGTGACACCGCTATTGTGTCACTAGTCTACTTGACTACTTGAGCTGCTTGAGACCTTGAGCCCTTGAGAATTCCTACCCAGTGAATGTCTCAGTTTATTGAAACCGGTCTACTCACCATCTTATGGGAGCAGCCGAGCTGCCTCGCGCACTGCCACACCTTCTATGGAACTGAGGTGACATGCGCGCATGCGCGAGCGACAGGTTCGGGCGGTCTTGGCGACACCACGCCCGCTTTTCGTTGCCCCTTAATTTATGAGCATTACTATGGGATCCTGGTCTGCGGAGTAGGGTTTCGAAGGAAATAAGACATTTGAGGATAGCATTGGGGCATATAATGACCACGTCGGTTGATATAGGGGTATTTCAACGTCGAAGAATCCATTTTCGTTGTCCGTTTCATCACATGGGCACCGTAACTCTTGATATTGGGCTGCAAAGTTGGGATTTCGTGCAATTTTTGCTTATTTTGTGTGTGCGCCGGCAAGTTCAAGGGCATTATTTCAATCGAAACATGGTTACACTGCATTAAAATTGTGTCGATATACTTATTTGACAACATGGCAATGCTTAATCGCATTGGGGAACGATTTGACTACGGGTGCTGCAAGGTTTCTAAACCACTGCACCACTAGGCTAAAATTGCCACATTTTGCACTTTCGGTAGTTATTATGCCGAGATCCTTCTACCATCTTCCTGGATAACTTTTCTCATCCTGCGGTGCATGCCTCCCACAAGCTTCCTCATGGTGCCGATTGGGATGTCATCCCACGCCTTTTCAATCCCTTCCTTCAATTCGTCGATGTTCTTGAAGCGAGTCCCAGCGAGGCTGCCTGCCATGACCGCCCAGAGGTTCTCTATGGGGTTCAAATCAGGTGAGTTTGGGGGCCACGCGGTGATGTAGGATGGCACGTTATCACCAACCATTTCTGAGTGACCTTGGCGGTGTGGGGCTTGGCTCCATCTTGCATGAACACCCACGAGTTCGGTTCACGAGCTGCGAATATCTTCTTCGCCCCTGGGATGAGCGTTTCCTGCAGCACCGCCATGTACTCTTTGGCATTGACACCTTTGCCCCGGCCATATTCAGCAGGGCGTTTCTTGCCAGTGGTCCCACTGACGAAGACGAGGTCAGTCTTTCCATGCCAACCAAAGCCTGCGTACACGTGACCTTGGATCGCATTCTTGTTGGTCTCGCATGTATTGGCCTCGTTTTGTGGTACCCATCTGAATTTGGCAAGTGTCCCCCCGGCTTTACCGCCCACCACGAAGTACTTGCTGTCTGTCCAGAGCACATTCTTCAAAGTCCGGTCACGATTTCGTCGAGCAAATATGACACGCTTCTGTCGTTGCAGCGCGTTGATTCCGATGACCACTTTGGGGGCTTTGTACTTCAGTGGAATAACCGTGCCTCGCATGGATGGCCTCAACGCCCGGCTCACGGTGTGTCGGCTGACATGGTGATAGCCTTCATGTTGTAAGGCTTTCTTCACACGTTTGGTGTCCAAATCGTCACCATCTTTGCCTTGTGCAAGTTCACGAGCTCGCTTACAGCCTACCGTCCCCAGTTTCTGGGTGCCAAGCCCACTAGGTCGACCTACAGCACCGTCACTGACGCCCCCAGTACTCTGGTAACAGTCCACCCACTTGGTCACAAAGGCGCGCTTCACCTTGAATTGTCGGGCGATGGCGGATATATTGGGCGCTTCGCCAGCCTTCTTCATCGCCTCCCACCTCAGAACACACTCCCACCGCTTCTTGTGTCGTGGAGTGGTGGATGGAGGAGGTGTTGGCGGCGAAACTTGAGGCAGAGGAGTGGAAGACACCGTTGGTACCACCTGAAAAAGCATACCCCCAAATCGCGCAATTTTACACCCTACCCCCTTGGACAAAACTCGCTAGATTTCGGCTATCTACATGATCTGAGGTAGGCATACAACATATCGCCATGTGCACACCTCACATGGGTAGCATTCAAACAACACAAATGACCTTAACACACAAGTTTGCCCACCGATATCGCCATTTCCCCAAGAAGCCCATAGTCATGCTCATAAATTAAGGGGCACTTTTTTGCGATTTCGAACACACTTTTCGAAAATGTACCCCCCTACCCACACGGATCTTGCTTACATGCGGCTGCCACGAAATCAGAATATGCAGGATGTATACCAATGACGACTATAAAGTCAAATCGCACAAGGGGGGGGGTCGAGTCATGCCTGACCAAGCCTGCCACGCCGACCACGCGTCAAGCACAAATGCCCATTTTTAAGGGGTTATGCCGAGGGGGCTGAATGCCGATTTTTTTAAAAATCAGAAAGTCGTCCCCAGGTAGCATTTGGAATTGGAATATTGGGGACATATAATGGTAAGTCGATAGGCATCGATCACCCCCCAGAAACACCCCTATTCTGACCTCCACGGCATTTTCCCAATTTCGACGCATATTGGGTAAAATTAATTCCGATTTTTCAGAATTAAAAATAAGGCGGTTTTGGAAAAATTCGGGAGTCACCTTAACGCGCGACTTTCGGGTGCTGAAATCTGTATAGGCAGCCCTGACTGGGAGTCCCGGTCAGGCCCCTATGACAGACTCCTAGGCCAACACTGGACTGCTGACTGATCTATAGGTTCGTGCTGTGACACACGCTGTGTCACAGGTAGGCTAGACTCCGAAACCGTCCGAGACCGTTCCGGGTATATCTAGCTTAGGGTTTATTTATCTTGCGAGTTTATCCACACAGTTCGGGAGTTTCTGATATCTAGTGAACTAGGATATTCCAGTAGGTCGTGGCCCCATCCACGCTTTTATTCCACTTGCTGATTTGGCCATGATTGGCTAAACGGCCGCTTGGAGAGGTGGTGCGCGCGGGCGCGTTTGGGTGCGACTAGGATTTATGGTATGAATTGTTTGCGGTAAGCAACTGGGAGTGGCGGCCATGGGGACCGCGCCTCGTTACGGACTAGTCTTAGCAATGTTCGGATCCAGTTTTGCACCGGCACTGGCCCTGCTGGTTACTGTTTTCTGGGCTGGTGTTCGCGACACCTTCGACTTCGACGACATCTTCGAGTGCCCCTCGCCGCTCCACTCTCTTAGCTCCTCTCCGCTGCTGACCATTACCATTTCTCCGCTACCACACCCAACCGCGCGACTGCGTACCACCTCCCCTCTGGCTTTTCAGATTATGGGTATGTTGACGCGAGCGAAGAAGTCCCTGGACAGGGACAGTGACATTGACGCCTCACTGAGGCTATTAGACGGGGTTCGGAACAGTCCGACGGTGCGTACGCCAACTGTTCCGACCCCCGTTCCGGGTATATCTAGCTTAGGGTTTATTTATCTTATGAGTTTATCCACACAGTTCGGGAGGTTCTGATATCTAGTGAACTAGGATATTCCAGTATCGGGCGCCCCACTTCATCAACGCAGGGTCCATGAGGTAGGCAAAAGGAGAACTGGTCACTGGGTCGGTCTGGTCGCAGGTGACACCGCTATTGTGTCACTAGTCTACTTGACTACTTGAGCCGCTTGAGACCTTGAGCCCTTGAGAATCCCTACCTAGTGAATGTCTCAGTTTATTGAAACCGGTCTACTCACCATCTTATGGGAGCAGCCGAGCTGCCTCGCGCACTGCCACACCTTCTATGGAACCGAGGTGACATGCGCGCATGCGCGAGCGACAGGTTCGGGCGGTCCGTGGCGACACCACGCCCGCTTTTCGTTGCCCCTTAATTTATGAGCATTACTATGGGATCCTGGTCTGCGGAGTAGGGTTTCGAAGGAAATAAGACATTTGAGGATAGCATTGGGGCATATAATGACCACGTCGGTTGATATAGGGGTATTTCAACGTCGAGGAATCCATTTTCGTTGTCCGTTTCATCACATGGGCACCGTAACTCTTGATATTGGGCTGCAAAGTTGGGATTTCGTGCAATTTTTGCTTATTTTGTGTGTGCGTCGGCAAGTTCAAGGGCATTATTTCAATCGAAACATGGTTACACTGCATTAAAATTGTGTCGATATACTTATTTGACAACATGGCAATGCTTAATCGCATTGGGGAACGATTTGACTACGGGTGCTGCAAGGTTTCTAAACCACTGCACCACTAGGCTAAAATTGCCACATTTTGCACTTTCGGTAGTTATTATGCCGAGATCCTTCTACCATCTTCCTGGATAACTTTTCTCATCCTGCGGTGCATGCCTCCCACAAGCTTCCTCATGGTGGCGATTGGGATGTCATCCCACGCCTTTTCAATCCCTTCCTTCAATTCGTCGATGTTCTTGAAGCGAGTCCCAGCGAGGCTGCCTGCCATGACCGCCCAGAGGTTCTCTATGGGGTTCAAATCAGGTGAGTTTGGGGGCCACGCGGTGATGTGGGATGGCACGTCACCCTCAATTTATGAGCATTACTATAGGATATTCCGGTACAGCATCAGGCTGTACCATGCATCATGGGAAATTCACCCCGCTTCACTCACTATACCCTATCCTGTATGACAGCTGATGACACGCTGGATGACAATGCTCCTAACCCTACCCCCCTAGCCCAAATGGACCCTCCCGGGGGATCGCCAAGCCCCCTCCACCCATCCTTATACCAAAATGTTCAGTGCACACAGCCCTTTCAGGCTGTGCCATGCATCATAAGCCATTCACCCTGCTTCACTCACTATACCCTATCCTGTATGACAGCTGATGACACGCTGGATGACAATGCTCCTAACCCTACCCCCCTAGCCCAAATGGACCCTCCCGGGAGCTCGCTAAGCCCCCTCCACCCATCCTTATACCAAAATGTTCAGTGCACACAGCCCTTTCAGGCTGTGCCGTGCATCATGGGCAATTCACCCTGCTTCACTCACTATACCCTATCCTGTATGACAGCTGATGACACGCTGGATGCCAATGCTCCTAACCCTACCCCCCTAGCCCAAATGGACCCTCAACACACTATTCGATGAAAATGATATTATCATATGTCATTTTTGGATTTATATATATTTCAAAAAAATCAGGGTTTAGTGATATTTATGCGCGAAATAGGGATACATAAAGGCAACACGGTAGAAAAGTGCAGTATGCGTACAATGAAAACACCGAAATATGCATACATGTATCATTCTTTATTCAAATGTTTACGAGTAGAGTACTTTTCACCCTATACCGTCGAGGCATGACTGATACTATCAGTCAGGGCGGTCGACAAATCCTACTATTTTATTCATCATTCTCATCTTCCTCATCTGCATCATTCTCTTCTTCCTCAGAATCGGCAGTGGCCGCTTCCTTGCCCTTCGCCGTCGGTTCGCTCTTCTGTTTTGGCTTCGTCTCGGCGTCCTGATCGGGCTCGTTGTCGAAATTGATCAGCCGTTGCTGCGCAGAGCTGACCATGAACTGGTCGTGGTCGAAGCCGATCGCGTTCATACCACACCTCATGGCGGCCATGGACGTCGAGCCGACGCCGCAGCAAGCGTCGAGAATCCAGTTGAGTGGATGGCCGTTCTCATCCATCTTGCCCGGATTGTCACCGAGCATGTGGCACTGGATCAGCTCCATCAACAGAGCTTGGGGTTTCTGTTGGTTATTCACGGCTTTGTTGTCGCGTTTGAACATCTGGTGCACAACCGGGAAGCCGCGCAAAAGTGACGCGCGGCTCACACGTTCACCTTCTCCAGTATAAAAGTTGAACATCCACTCCGGCTTTTTAGTAGACTCCCCCTGGGCATCGCTCTTTACATGGTACCCCAGGACGCCACATTCAACGTCATTGTAGCGCACGGTCCTGTTGGGGTTCATGTTCACGTTCTGCTTGTGCCAAAAGAACCGCTCCGCGCGGCCGGAGCAGTAATTGTCAATCACCTCCAGGAAATCGCTTTGTTGGACGAAACCGCAAAAGATAGCGATAGTCCATGCCGGGGCGGTGGTCTTGGCGTTGAAAGTCTCCAGGAACGGTTGCACCTCCTCCTTGGTCATCGCGTCGGGAGTCTTCTCCTTGTCAAGGGCGTAATTGCAGTCGATGATCGTCCCCGTGAAGGGCAGCCTCGGGACGTCCTTCATATCGCTCATGCTGCCCTTGACGATCTTCCAACGAGGGAACATCGGCACGTTCGTCTCATGTGTGGGCTCGTCCTCCTCAAGGCCTGCCTCTCCTGGAACCTTAAGCTCCGGCCCCTCGGTCCGCGCCTCCCGATAGAGTTTGATGTCGACTTTCACCTCGACCTGTTGCAAGCCTAGGATGTGCCCCGCGCGTGGCGCCTGCGCTTCTTGGAGATTCGCCCGCGCGTTCTCGACGTAATTCAAGATCGCGTGCGGAACTTCCCCAGACCCCCCCCGGCGCGCTCCCCCCTGAGTTGAAGGTAAGCAGCCGATCAACGACTCGATTTTCTCTTGGGAGCTCCAGTAGGGGGTGAACTCGGCCTTGAATGCGTCCCAGGGTTGCAATCCCGCCGCGGACACCAAGTGCTTCTGCACCATGCGTTCCTTCTTGAACTGGCTTATCATCAGGCCCCCCTCTTTTACTGACAACTCCTTCTGAATAATCAGGCGCAGATACGTGTCCACCTTGTCGAACTCCGCCTCCCCCAAGCCGCCCAAGTTAATCCAGAACGTCATACCCATGGATTTGGCATTGTGGAGAAACTGAGCTTCTTCCACCAAAATGCCTGCCCCTTTAGACGAGCCCGCTCCGTGGTCCCCGCCTCCTCGTTGCACCTCGTCTTCCATCTGCAAGTAAAAAAAACATTTTTAGAATGTCTTAAAATATAGAAAAGGATGCTTTGGGGGGTAAACACTGTTTGAAGCAAAAGTAAAAAGTAATTTACCTGTCGGTTGGAGGTGCCTTTTTTGCCAGCTTTCTTGGCGGGTCCCTTAGCGGGCGAAGATGAGGCCTTGCGCTTTTTGGTCTTCGAAGCCAAAGGGTTTTTCGTGCCCTTCAGGTCAAACCTTCTGTAAGCCTCCATGATCTTAACGCAGAGGTCCCACGTCTGCGGCCGGAAATTGGCAATTGTCCAGTGCATGAAGTAGTGGTTGATTTGCACGCCGCCGAACCCAGAATGCTTGGACATCGCTACTTCCTTCACATGCGTCTCCATCGACTGGTTCAAGTGAGACATTACGGGGTACCAACTTGTGACCCGATCGAGGTGAGCGTTGATGTCATCCTCCAGCGTCTTCACCGTCACGTCTACCTCAGGGAGGGTCTCAAGGTCTTCCTCGCGCTCAGACGTCTACACATCCTCGATGTACTGGAATCCCTTGGGATATTTCTCGATATCCGGGACTGCAAATCCATGCTCTGATTCGAACTCCGCCATTTTTTGCACCAGCCCTCCGACCTCGTAATACCCAAGTTGATAAGGGGTACCCTCTTCGGTGTTCTCGGGGACACCGGCGACGAACTCGGAGATCAACGCATCTCGGTAAACCTTGTACACGACCCCATTCTTTTCGAAAAGGGTCGAACGAAGCCCTTGCATGATCTGAGTGTGGTCTTTGCCTTTCGTCTTCTGGTCGATTTGGTTCTGCATCTCGCCTAAGAACCGAATCATGTCAGGCGTGAGACCGATGTAGATCTTGCTCTCCAAGAACTGGAAAGCTATCTCCAACGGGATTTCCTCGTGACACTCGTCGGTGGCTTGATAACAGTGCTGGTGCCCAAAAACCTTGCCTCTGTATTTTCCCGCGAGAGCTTTTTTTATGGAGAATTCGGCACGGGTTTTGACATCGTCGATCGCAACAAGACCCGCATTGAAAGGGGCCCACGGGTTCTCCTTCCTGCTGTTCTTGATCTCGTTCACCCAGCCCCTCTCTTGATCCCGGCAGGCCTCGTACCCCGTCGCGTGGTACAGGCATCCAATGGGGAGACGAAACACACTCCCTTGCTCCGCCGCCTCGTCGGTCGACATCGGGTTCGGCCACCGGTGCTCCATCTCGATTTGCCTGCACAGCTTTGCTTTCTCCTCAAAATACATCTTTGCTGCATGCTCCACTGTTAGCTTAGCGTGCCACCCATGTGCAGCCACCTCGGCTGCCTTCCTTGCCTCAGATGGGGTGGCCACTTGAGACATATCCACATTGGCGCCCGCTCCAGTATACGTTCTGGAGCCACTAGGTCCTTGAAGGGCGCGTTCGGCAGCACGCTGCACATCCGTTCTCCTGGCAGCCTGGGACAAGACGAAACTGTTCATTAGCTAATGAAAGCCTTCCGCCCCGGTCAGGGCTCAGGGCGCGCGGTTCGAGGCGGAAGGCGTTCATTAGCTAATGAACGCTTTCCGCCCCGGTCCAGGCGCAGGGCGCGCGTTTCGGGGCCGAAAGCGTTCATTAGCTAATGAACACTTTCCGCCCCGGTCCAGGCGCAGGGCGCGCGTTTCGGGGCCGAAAGCGTTCATTAGCTAATGAACGCTTTCCGCCCCGGTCAGGGCTCAGGGCGCGCGGTTCGAGGCCGAAAGCGTTCATTAGCTAATGAACGCTTTCCGCCCCGGTCAGGGCTCAGGGCGCGCGGTTCGGGGCCGAAAGCGTTCATTAGCTAATGAACGCTTTCCGCCCCAGTTTAGGCTCAGGGCGCGCGTTTCGAGGCCGAAAGCGTTCATTAGCTAATGAACGCTTTCCGCCCCGGTCCAGGCGCAGGGCATGAAAGGGACGTACCGAAGCCTCTACAAATGGTACCTCGCCAGCAAGTCCGAGGTCATCGATCACTCCCGCTGGTCTCCTGCTTTGCTAGAAAGGAGCTGTAATCGACGCTTTCCACGCCTGGTTTACATAGCTCGCTAGATAGAATTCTTTGCTTTTATTTT
>LGRX02000733.1:0-39130 GCA_001247695.2 Cymbomonas tetramitiformis | reverse complement strand
GATATTTGATACATATATTGTGTTAAGTTAACGAACGGCATCGGGTAAGTTATACGGACTTTATGGTAACGGTTTCCAGTGCTTGCATTGCCGTATCGGTTAGGGCAAAAAGTGGGACTGACTATATTGTATGTTGTTTTAAGCTTTTAACCGACTGTTTATTGTAGTTGTCACAAGTGTAGTTAATGCTTTCGATATGTTTTGTCAGACTATCATACTGAAGGATATAGTTGTCATAAAAACAGTTTAAGTTAGCAGACAGTTCAGTGTGTTGCACACCTATGTGTGTATGAATAACAGACTGCCGTGTTATGTTATCTTGCTGCCCACTACTGCTGACACGTATACTACCACATAGTAAGCGGGTTCAGAGAAGTAAACAGGGCTAAGCGGTTTCATAGATTTAGCAGGGTGAACAGTGTACATGCTCATAAGAAGGGACACAGAAAGAAATTCGAGTATTGAGACAGCTTTAATGGTATGTGAAAACAACTTTACCATATCAAGGTGTGTCGGGGTCTATCACCTGTAAAAAGGATGGTGCTAAAAAACCAGGATCCATACCGATTGAGAAAGTGCTGCGGCTGTCAGCTGGAGCAGTGAGAAGGCTTCTGAAAAGGTGTTGAAGGCAGTCACTGTTATTTTAAAAACGGTTTGCAAGATTGGCTTCCCGCAGCTTCTCTTTCTCAGCACTACCAGCCGTGAGCTTGTGGGCAGGGCTCTGGGATGATGGTTCAGACTTTCTTTTATCTGCACGTGCACGAGCCTGTTCCCACTTAGCTGTTCTAGCTCCTCGGGATCCTGCCCCCTTCTCACTTGATCGACCGTTGTCTGCTCTGCCCTTTCCTTCCCCTTTTTGTTTCGGTTCTGAGCAGATGCTAGAGCAATGACCGTACCTTGTGGGCAAGTGTCGGCACATATAGCACTCCCAGGCACTGCACTGTGACAAATTGACGATGCCCACAGGCTCAAAAATGTATCTGGTTGGGATGAAGTAAATTTGGTCTTCCTTCGGATCGAGTTCCTTCGGCTCCGGTGCAGGAACTAATGGCGGTCTCAGGATTGCATAAAAGCGGCGAACAAATCGAGGACCGTTCCTAGCCTGTTCGTGAAACGATTGCACGTACACAATCCTGGACACAAACTCAGAAAAGACTGTGCCGCTGAGGAATTCCACTATTTTCACCGTGGAGACTTGCAAATTAGCAGTTGCTGCCTCAAAGATTATGTTAAATCGGACTAGGCGGCTTGATTTCGGAGCAGCGACATACTTCCTGTTGTCGATTACAAAAACTGCCTTCTCCAGTATCGCTCTGGCCTCGTCCTCCGATTTAACTCGGACGAGAATGAAGGGCACCTGCACCTGCATACAACACGCGTGTGTGGTGTGCATAAAGTTGTGAGCTGATGCACAAAGAATTAACAAGTGCGTGCTTACACCTAACAGTCTCGATGCGTCACAAAAAGGAATGATGTTTTGTGCTTGATGTTTAAGGACGTATGGGGAACGTGTAATTACCTTTAATGGTGTACCGTCGTTATCGTTTCGGTCCAAGCCTTTAATCGAGAGGTGTGAGATGTCCAGGTTCAGGCGATCGAGCAAGCTCGTGAGCTGACGCGTTATTTCGTTAATTTCTCTGTCCTTGAATTTCCTTGTGTCCCCTTGGTCCATACGCGTTACTTTCAGTGTCTGAATAAAATCTTCGTTGCTAAAGTCACCCTCGTGCCCTGCAATTACCTCTGTTCTGTTTTTGACAGCTGCGGTATGCTGCTGTGCGCGTAAGATTGCAGAAGGGTCGAAGTCCGCAGATTCCTCGTGGCCTACAAGAGTGCTCTCATACGCGCCTATGAGATTGGCGCTACCATATTCTCCTGTGCACAAATTGTCAGTTAATTCGCGGAGTAATGACGAGAATGCAGTGCTTCGAACAATGCCCTTCGCCCTATAGGGCGAGCTGGAACAGGAATGAAAAAATGCGGTACACCTTTGCCACTCGCGTGTTTGTGAGTTTCTTACTAAGTCAGATGCAGAAAATGTGAGACCGGTAATCTACTTTCTAAAGGCATAATGAGCGCCTAGTTTGGACAAACCTTTATCTTCTGCCTGTTCCCAATCGTCCTCCTCTGTTTCCTCTATGTTGATTCCTCCAAAGAGAGAGGCAGATGGCGAAGCAACAAACTGCGACTCTTCCTTGTACCCAGAAGCGTTGTCTGCGTTGACTTTGTCCGATCCCTCCAGCTTCGCTACCTCTAAGGCTGAGGCTTCCCGTACAAGCAGGTAGAGGTTGAATTCCAGAAGGTAGGTAACACAGTTTGCGATGTTCCCAGGTGCTACTTCTCCTCTCGTGTAGTCCACCAGCTTCTGAATGCGGACGCGAACCTCTGGGTTGTTTATCGAAATTTCGTACTTGCTAGCTTCGTCTTCGATGGTGCACAACTTCGTCAGGTACTTCACGATGTAAGAGATGTAGGACGCAAGGGCGTTGTTCGTTTTGATTTTACCAAAGAAGAACGTAAGATTGAAACTCTCTCCGTGTAATTCCAGTGCCTTGGCCTTGAAATGCTTGAAGATCAGAGACGTCACCACGTCCTTTCCCAGCGCGTCCACCCAGTCTTGAATGCGTCTTTGTACTTCTCCTTCTATCAGCTTCGCTTCTTCATACTTCTCTTTCAGCGTCTTACTCGTTTTTTCCGGGGTTGGCGGCAATTCTTCTGTGTTCATATTGAAAGATGGGAGTGCGCAAGTAAAAACATAACACACCAACAAAAGGCGCGTCAAGATCACAATGGCGGTTTAACTTTTTTTTTAAAGCTCTGTTGAATTGGCGGTGTGTTACGGTTTTGGTACCTCACTGGGGAGTAAACTCCCCAGCTTCACCAGGTGTAAATGTTTTCCCCAGCTCTCTGAGTCGAAACTCAGATTGCTGGGTTCGTAGAGTTCATATTACGAACTCAAACCATAGATGCGTTAAAAGAAACAGGCAGTAAAGACAGGGTTTACGAGCGTAAAGGCCATACTGAGTCAAAACAAGCAAAGTGGGGTTCAAATTATACCTCAAAGTCGTCGTATATTTCAGAAACGTCTAAAAAAACTAAAATATCAACATATATTATGGTATACTGCAAAATTGTTTTTTCAGTTTACAGTTAGCTCTGTGAGCTAACCGTCGACGTTTTGTCCAGCGGGAAGTTCAAGCACACAAGGTGTGCAATAAAAACAGCTGAAGATGTCGGAAAAAAGATGTCGAGATGTCGGATTGTCGGTGCCGCTGCTGCGTGCGTGCGGTGCGGCTGATGTCGGGATGTCGGATTTTGCTGCCAAAAGATGTCGGTAGAGTCGCAAAGAGCGAAGCGGACCAGAGAGACGAATAAGCCAACACGAAAGGTGCGTGGGCTATAACCTGATCAAACAGGAGAAAATGAATATATATATCTGATGGAAACACCGAAATGCTTCCAGTATAATTATATTGTTGATCAGACAATATAATTATAGGGGGTACGTGAACGTACAGGTGGGGAAAAATCAATTTCCAAATTACTAGGTTGGTGGCCATTGAATTGAAGTAGACGTGTATTGACGATAGTTGGTATTAATCATACCCACTCATTGGTTCCAATGTATAAAAATGTATTGTACACGAGGGTGGGAGGCATATTTTCAGCATTTAGATAGGATGTTGATTATGGGTCATGTGAATTCGGCCTACATATTACGGTGATTTGGACTAATATATGATAGTTAGACTGGTTACAATTTCAAGTTCACCGGCTGAATTTTTATCATCTAATGTGGAGATTGAATATAGATGTTTAAATGAGAAATGCTATAGCTAATGCTGAACGAACTATAGGAAAGCAAAGTTAAGCAGTGTTAGTGCTGAGCAATAGTGTTAGTGAGTGTTAGTGCTGAGCAATCGTGTTAGTGTTGAGCAATTCACATATTGAGGGTTGAGCGATTCATATATGGAATGAATATAGGTTTGACACAATTGAAAAAAATGTTTGAGTTAATGATGATTTTTCAAGAGCATGGGATTGTAATATAATCATTGGGCAAACATGTGAGTAAATTGGGTGATGATGACAAAATGTGCAAGGTAGTGCAAGTAGGCATTAAAAAAATCAAATTTACCATAGTCTATAAGGCAGAGAGTTGACTAAGTGGCAGCGGTTTGTATAACCGAATAGACATTCTTCAATGAAAGGGATGACCAGCTGTATATCTCTTGTGTGGCGCCAGAATACCGTCATATGGACCTGCCTTAATGAGATCATTAATTGCCTGTGGAATGGTGTCCTCGGCAATGTCAAACTTGTGAAAGTGGGTAGAGAGTGTGGTGATAGCCAGTTTTCGAACCCTGATTTCCTCCAGAGCTAAGGCCTTGATGTGATCCGAAGGGAGAATTGCGTGACAGCCAGTGGCCGGTGTGCGGGGTTTCTTTCCATCCTCAAGCTTTTGTTTGTCTCCTCTGAAAAAAGGCAGAGCATTTGACTTGATGTTTTCTGCAAAATGGTTGCCAACTAGTAAGTAACTTGGGATTTGTGAGGTGTGTATATGCGTTAATTCGTTGTCACACCAAAAGATGGCATAATGTTGGCCTGTGCCTAAAATGGTGTCACTAGGGGTGTTCTTGAACAGCTTTGCAGTGGCCTTGTGATAGCTATCTCGAAGGGCTCGTTTCTTCTGGATGGCAGTGAGCTTATTAAAGTCCACAATGATACCCAATGTTGGAATCTGAGATACGCCACCTGAATTGCAAAACAATGTTATGCTAAGATTAAGTGGTTAGCAAAAACAAAATTGCAAGGAATATTAGACAAGGAATAATACCTTGTTTATTGAAAATTTCATCGAACAATTTGGTATTCAAAACATATTGGCCTTGGATGTTCTGCAGGATTGGTGGTGTTATTCGGGTGTTGCTTTCGTAGAAGAAGTTGTTCCTTTGGATCATGGAACCTGCATCGTAAGCCACAGTGGTTACTATGGTTAACCGGTTACAGTTAAGCCTTTACCAGCAGTTAAGCCTTTACCAGCTTCAAGCCAGTTCTTGGCATCCATTCGCCATCTTCAACATAATTTCATGTCAACCTCAATTTTGCCAGACAGTAGAAATCTTGTCTCTTTTCAGGTTTTCAGTTCTACACATTGCACTAGTTCTAGGCATTCACTATTGCATATCCAGTTTCTTTTACAAATGAAAGAAGATATTAAGGAAAGGAATTTGAGCTAGGAAATAGGGATTACCTCCATGGCCCAATGCCAATATCTTGCTTTAGAGCTCTGGATAAGGTTTTTGGTGCCTTATGTGACACTTCGGGTTCTTTCACGCTTCCGGGAGCCTCCCTGCGTTTCTTGTTCTTCTCAGCTGCATTAGCCTCTTTTTTCAATGGCCGACAGAAAATATGGCGCTTGGGATATTTCTCGTGAATTGGCAGGTCCAGCTTCTGTGTGAAAGAACAAGGTATCGTTAAGTGTGAAAGAGAACAAGGTATCGTTAAGTGTGAAAGAACAAGGTATCGTTAAGTAAGTGGTTGGTTGGTTAACATGCAACATAGATCCAAAATAAGTTAACAAATTGTGACTCTCATCACACCTATTGGTTAAAGACCCTACATGCAGGTGATTCTCAAACCAAAGTGGAAGAAGTAGCAAGGAGACCACATTTAGATAAATGAAATTGTGAATTCACCTCGTCATCACTGGGCATATCTTGTCCTAGAAGAGTCTTGTCGATGTTTATCGTATTGCCTCCAGATGAAGTATTTGATGTTATTTTTCCACTCACCAAAGAAAGTGTATCTTTTTGACGGTACCATAGATTAAGGCACGATGATGAGCACGCATACGGCATATTTAAACCCTCTGGAGCGTATGGATGCCCCTTAGATGCAGCATAGCTTATGATCGCTAGCTCCGTGAGTGGCAAGAGCCTATAGGAGGCTAATGCAAGTAGGCACGTAGCACGGATAGGTGGGCCCGGATTGCATAATCGATGAAAATGACATTTAGAAGTCGCAAGAAGTTTCAAGAAGTACTTAGTGGTTAAAAGAAATCATCTAGAGGCAATATTTTATATTTTTGATAATTGTAGTGGCCACAGGGCTGCTTACAGGTCGCGGACGGGCTGCCGTACATACATTGCATATCTTGCGGGCGCGTGAGATATGCAAATGATACGGGGAAGTTATTAGAAGTTGTGAGAAGTATCTAGAAGTCATCCGTAGGCAATGAGAAGCAAAATTTCACATCGGGACATATTCACGGGGTGCTGGGGAGCTAATTTCGTCTGTAAAATGGCTGCAAAGCAGAAATTGCATATCTTGCGGGCGCGTGAGATGTGCAAATGATACGGGGAAGTTATTAGAAGTTGTGAGAAGTATCTAGAAGTTATTACTAGGCATCGAGAAGTGATATTTCACATCGGGTCACATTCGCGGGGCGTTGGGGAGCTAATTTCGTCTGTAAACTGACTGCAAAACAGAAAATGCATGTCTCGTGGGCGCGTGAGATATGCAAATGATACGGTGAAGTTATTACAAGTTGTGAGAAGTATCTACAAGTTATTATTAGGCATCGAGAAGTGATATTTCACATCGGGTCACATTCGCGGGGCGTTGGGGAGCTAATTTCGTCTGTAAGCTGACTGCAAAACAGAAAATGCATGTCTCGTGGGCGCGTGAGATATGCAAATGATACGGTGAAGTTATTACAAGTTGTGAGAAGTATCTAGAAGTTATTACTAGGCATCGAGAAATGATATTTCACATCGGGTCACATTCACGGGGCGTTGGGGGGCTAATTTCGTCTGTAAACTGACTACAACATACTTTTACTTTGCCCTAATGATACGCATATTATTTGCAGTTGCAGGAGTCATGGGGCACTAGCCGTTGCCGGGTGGCGGGTGCTCAAATTCAAAGGTGGCTCAAATTCTGCAACTCCTCTATGGAGACGCCCGAGGCCCTACCCAAGTCCGAGGTATTCAATGGCTGGGTCTGCTGGAGTTGCTGGAGTTGCTGGAGCTGCTGGAGCTGTTGGAGCTGCTGGAGCTGCTGGAGCTGCTGGAGCTGTCGGGCCTGTGGTTGCTGAAGGAGCATGGGCTGGGACTGCTGCAGAAGGGGTTGCAGCTGCTGGGTCTGCTGGAGCTGCTGGAGCTGCTGCAACTGCTGGAGCTGCTGGAGCTGTTGGAGCTGCTGGAGCTGTTGCAACTGCTGGGGCTGCTGGAGCTGCTGGAGCTGTTGCAACTGCTGGGGCTGCTGGAGCTGCAAGAGCTGCAACTGCTGGGGCTGCTGGAGCTGCTGGAGCTGTTGCAACTGCTGGGGCTGCTGGAGCTGCTGGAGCTGTTGCAACTGCTGGGGCTGCTGAAGCTGCTGGAGCTGCTGCAGCTGCTGGAGCTGCTGGAGCTGTTGCAACTGCTGCGTCTGGGGTTGTTGCAGCAACAAGGGCTGGGGTTGCAGCGGTTGGAAGGCTTGCTGCAACAAGGGAGGCTGGGACGCTTCCTGTCCTACTTGCAGCATCGGCACCGCCTGAGGCACCGCCTGAGGTTGCTGCTGAGGGCTTTGCTGCTGGGGGGGAGGGTTGGAGGTGCCTCGGCTGTCGGCGCGCTGGGCGCATCTTCCCCTGGGCTTGCCATGAAGTCCGCCACTTGGCGCTCCAAGGCCCGCTGCTGGCGTTCCTCAGACAGCTTCAGCTGCTGGGTGAAGTGCGCCTCCTGCTGCTTCAGCATCTTCTGGCTCGCCTCCTCCTGCCTCGCTAACACCGCCGTTAGCTCCTCCACCGTGATTCCCCTCACCGGTGGGGCCGCCTCGGTAACCTCCGACAGAGCGACAAGCGGTTGAGGGGGGGCCACCGTGCGGGCTGACGGCGCCGGCGCCGCGCCCCTCGTTGACGCACGCCCCGAGGCCGGCATGCTTCCGCTGCCAGCAGAGGATCTCCCCCTTTTTGACCCTTTGCTGAAGTTTGCGGGTCACCGCCACCCGAGCTCAAGCCCCTACCAACCTTACCCGCCGGCTGCCGTATCCGCGGGAGGCTCGACCTCTCCGCCGGGTTTCCCTGGGAGTTGGCTCCCGCGAGTTGGCTCCTCAACTTCTTCCTCGGTGGGGTGCCGGCGGTATCCACGTCCTCGCCCTCGTCCACCGCCGGGACGGCAATCGCCGACGCACCACCCTGCGGCTCTGCATTCGCACCCCCTCCCCGCGGCACGTCCACGAAGACGTAGTCATCTTGCGTGTAGTGCGGCGAGGAGTAGTTGTCACCCTGAAGATCCTTTGCCGTCAATTGCCTCACGATCGGAGGCAAAGAGACACCTGTGAAGAGCCCACAATCGGACGTCGAGCTTGTCAAAAAGAAATTGGGGGCTACCACTTAGACAAAAGCAATTTCACCGCAAGCATGCTCAGCATCGCCCCGCAAGAGTACCGATTCACACAAACAAAGAGAATGCCGTACCGTTCTCCAAGCCGTAGTGCTTGTGCAGGTTGAGGAGCTTCGGGAAGAAGATTCTCGCGCACTCGTACACAATGTCCGACCCCTCTTCAGTCTTGAAGTGGGCGGCACCACGGGCCTTATCCGTGCTCCCCTGGTTGAGCCGGTTCATCCTGAAGATGTGCGTAAGGTGCGGGGTGGCGTATCTGCCGTGGATTGGCCCACCGCATATGGTGAACCACCCACGGTCTTTCACGTGCAAGATCGTCCCCGCAATATACGCGCCCTTGTATACTTGCCCTTGGTGATACACGACGGATCCCCTCTCGAAACGCCCCTTGGACTTTTCCGTGTACCCCTCCTTCCCATGCACCCCATCCCCCGCCACGTACACCACCGGTGCTAACTGCGGCAGATCACGGTGATGCACCCAACGGGGATAAAAAGCAACACGTTGCTCCAACGTGGCCTTCGCCCACCCCGGCCAATCCGCGGCAGCGGGCGCCTTCACGACCACCTCCGCCGGGGCGGGCTCTCCCGCCGCGGGGCTCCCCGTGATTGGGGGCGGAGCGACGACCACCTCCGCCGGTGCGGGCTCTCCCGCCGCGGGGCTCCCCGTGATTGGGGGCGGAGCGACTACCACCTCCGCCGGTGCGGGCTCTCCCGCCGCGGGACCCTTTGTGATTGCGGCATCCTCCACCACCACCTCCGCAGGTGCGGGCTCTCCCGCCGCGGGGCTCCCCGTGATTGGGGGCGGAGCCAACACCACCTCCGCCGGTGCGGGCTCTCCCGCCGCGGGACCCTTTGCGATTGCGGCATCCTCCACGACCACCTCCGCAGGTGCGGGCTCTCCCGCCGCGGGGCTCCCCGTGATTGGGGGCGGAGCCAACACCACCTCCGCCGGTGCGGGCTTTCCCGCCGCGGGACCCTTTGCGATTGCGGCATCCTCCACGACCACCTCCGCAGGTGCGGGCTCTCCCGCCGCGGGGCTCCCCATGATTGGGGGCGGAGCCAACACCACCTCCGCCGGTGCGGGCTCTCCCGCCGCGAGAACCTCCGTGCTCGTGGGGGCGGGAGCGTCCGCGGGTTGCTCCGCTCCCGACGGCGCTTCCACATCCCCCTCACCAACCACGGGGGGTGTGGCCGCTTGAAGGGGCGGTGGCCATTGCTTGAGCGCGCCTTCCAGCAGCAGGGCGCCTACTTTTGAGAGCTTCGCAGCGTCCTTCTCCGCTTGCGAGGTTGGGTAGACCGTGCGCTTCGCCATGCACTCCGGTCTACCACAATTGTTCACCTCCTCGATGCCTTTGCCTAGAAGGCAGACGTTGTGGTAGCTCGCACCGCAGTGCGAGCACTTGTGTACTCCACGTCCATCGTCTTCCTGGCAGATGAAGCAGCATACTTCAGGTGCTGGCGGAGGGGGTGAGGGCGGAGGCAGCACGTCGAGCCCGCCTAATTCATACCACACCAAAACCATGCGCGTTTACACAAGCAGGGTTTCGGGCATTATCCATACGCATAACTATAGGCTCTACCAACATGTGATTCGAAAAGGTGCTCACCATCTTCTTGCCCTGTATAGCATCTATCGTATGCTATTGTCAGGGCATGATCGAAAGCATTCCAATCTAATGCTTTCCTCACGGCGGTCTTCGGACCTGGCAGCTCCCCCAGTCGTTTCGTCGCCTCCGTGTCGTGCATGTTCACGACAGGGGGCTCCGATCTTCCTCCGCCAGGCTCCTCCACGCATTCCTCGCGACCGCAGTTGAACAAATCTCTCTTTAGGCCTCTTGCCTCTTGACACTTAGGGTGGTAGCGAATCCCGCACACCTTGCATCGCGTAACGAAAGCCCCCTTTTGACAATAGCAGCACCTATCTTCTGCCAGTACCCCTTTGCATTCGCCACACTGCACCGCCGGATACTGTTTATTCGCACAGCTAAAGTGAAAGCTCCTATTGCAAACCCTACAAGTCTGCGCTGGAGCTACTTTACTGTCGCATCCAACGACATGGCAGCGGTGGTATTCATGGGCCTTTTGGGAACCTCTCGACCCACGGGTTCTGACGGGCGCGGTGTTTCCGCCTCGGTTTCTTGAGGTCATTGCAGTTTCCGAAGTGCTAGCTCTAAGAAGTGTTCTTCAAGAATGGCTTCCGCTCGCTTGCACCAACTGGGGCGCTGAGACGCAGTAACTGTGCATGCATGTGTGACGTCAGCTCGGTATAAATCGAGGACAAAACCGCCCAAGCATTTCTCGTACGTCGATGGATCCGGGATCGGATCCGACATACGAGAAAAGTTCATGCACGTTTGACGTCAGCTCAGTATAAATCGAGGACAAAACCGCCCAAGCATTTCTCGTACGTCGATGGATCGAGGATCGGATCCGACATACGAGAAAAGTTCATGCACGTGTGACGTCAGCTCAGTATAAATCGAGGACAAAACCGCCCAAGCATTTCTCGTACGTCGATGGATCTGGGATCGGATCCGACATACGAGAAAAGTTTATGCACGTTTGACGTCAGCTCAGTATAAATCGAGGACAAAACCGCCCAAGCATTTCTCGTACGTCGATGGATCTGGGATCGGATCCGACATACGAGAAATGTTTATGCACGTTTGACGTCAGCTCATTATAAATCGAGGACAAAACCGCCCAAGCATTTCTCGTACGTCGATGGATCTGGGATCGGATCCGACATACGAGAAAAGTTATGCACGTTTGACGTCAGCTTATTATAAATCGAGGACAAAACCGCCCAAGCATTTCTCGTACGTCGATGGATCTGGGATCGGATCCGACATACGAGAAATGTTCATGCACGTGTCACGTCAGCTCAGTATGAATCGAGGACAAAACCGCCCAAGCATTTCGTGGAAGTAAGTATGTGAAATTATGCTTGCAGAGAAAGACAAACTTGTATATATTACTATGGATATGCATACGCGATATGTCTTGGAATCGGAGCAAACGGTGTAGGAGGGCGCGAATATGGGTGGCAGCACGAAACGGCGCCCCAATCCCACAAGCTTTAACGGTATGAATATCTACACCCCGAAACGTGTGTACAAAAGACATGTGATTGTGCTGCTGTGAGACTTCGCGTCAAGGAAGGGTTTACGTGTGTCTTACTAGATTGTTTGGTGACAGGGACGCATATCGGGGAAGGGTTATTGAACGTCACGCTCGTGCGGGATCAACGATCGTGGCTATTTGGGGTGTTATGTACGACTCTCCACATTACGCTGCTTGCAGTGAGCGTTTTTTTGGCGTTGTGTGGCTCCGACGCTGCCTACAATCCGGGACCGAATTGGGATATTCCTCCCGTTCTTATAGACTTGTTACCCCTTCTCGTAGAGGTTGGAGATTCCGCTCGCATTATACCTCTTGGAGTGTGGCCCCTGAAAGATGATGATATGGATACGCTTGAGACGTTGGTGGGGAAGATAGATTTGTTGTGCGAGGCCTGGACATCAGCAAAAGGACAAGGTGATATTAATCACGCTCACTCAGAGGAGGTTTGTGACGATGTGGAAATGTCAGACGAGTTGGAAGGTGGGCATGAGGAAACTTACGAACGTCCTAGAGGTCAATTGCCGCAAGTAAGTGACGGTTTTGAGGAGTTGACGCGCGGGAATAAGGGTTGGTGGGTCGAGAAGATGCGAACGGCATTTGGGAGAAGCCCTCACCGCATTGCGGGTGCGGTGAGGGCGTATATCGAGTCCCTTCCGGCGGGCTTGAGTTCGAAGGTGCACAAGGAGTGCAATGCGGCATTGGTGTCGTTAGGTGACCGGCGCGAGGAGACAGTGAAGAATTGTGTTGTGGCGAATTTGAGGGACGCGTTATCACGCTTAGCACGACGAAACACACGTGCGAACGTTAGTCTAACGAGGGGGATAGCGGCTGCGGCATTTGGGAGCAACTTGGCCGAGGATAACTTGGTGCGTACGGCTTGCACGATGCTTGGTGTGCATCAACGCGTTGGAACGCTTGGGGTGGTCGGAAATTCAAACTTGAGGGAGGGGGCACACATGGGAACTGAGGAGAGAGGGCGTCGTGGCCTTTGGGAGGGCGTGATGCTTGCGGAACGGAGATTGTCTACCCGATGCTTGACAATGGCGACTTGTGCTCTTATTAGAGCTTTTTGGTTGCACCCGGACAACACTCGAGTTAGTCCTTGCAAAAAGGACGTCGTGTTGGCACGTGACCCCAACACCGGTGCTTTGAGAACACCGAGGGAGTTCGTGAGCAAACATTGGTTGGAAGCCTCTCAACTAGTAATATATAGGAGGTTTCAAGCCAAGTACCCCGCTCTCAAGATTGGGCAACGTTCCTTTGAGAAGCAAGGGGTGTGCAAGCCGCACAATGTTGTGCGGCTGCGAAGGAAGGACAACATATCTTGTTGTTGTAGGTACCACGAAGACATGAGAATGGTCCTTGAGGGCTTTGACAAGGCCCGAGAGGCGGTGCATTCACCATGTGCGTGCACTTCGGCGACATGTTGCCCACGGGTTCGAAGGACACCTGAGCATAGGCGAAAGGCGGTGGGGAACACGGGAATGGTTTGCACTATTGCAAAGGCGGGGAGGTCGACCTCAACTTTCGCCGAGAGCTTGTTGTGTCCGCGGGTGGGGGATAAGCATGCCATGGAGTGCTTGAGAGGGAGGTGCGAGAAGTGTGGCGGCTTGGCCAACTTCAAAGTGTGTGACAGTGAGGTGCAGCATGAGGCGCAAGTGCCGTGGTCTTGTTACGAGACTTGCGGCACAGGACAGATGGACGAGGATGGTAAGGAGATTCGGCGACTGCAGTTTGTGCAGAAGAAGACGAAGCTGGCCGCCTTGATCGCCAAGTTGCAGGCGCTGTTGCTGGGGCACGAGCCGGGGGCTTCGCCAAATTGTCAGTGCAAGGGGAACTTCTTAGTGAATAGCGCGACCGCAGGGCAACCGGAGGCATGGGCGTGGAAGAAGTTGGAAGGCTGCGGGGATTGCGCGTTTCTGCGGCCATATGCATATCACACTTTCATGGCATTACACCAGCAGCGGCAGTTTCAGACGTGCGTCAGGGATTTGCCACTGGGACATGCGGTGTTCTTGTTTGACTTCTCGGAGAATCATTCATTGAACATTCCTCGAGAAGTGCAAAGTCTGCATTGGGTGGTGAAGCAGGCGACCATATTAGTCTGCGTGGTGTGGAGACATGCGTGTATGGCCGTGGATGGGGTGGAATCAACCGCGGAGAACCCAGTGCTGGTGAAGGATTACGTGTACTTGTTGAGCGATGACCGGAAGCACGATCACCGCTTCATTCAGTACATGCGGGAGTTGATCATCAGAGACTACTTCATCGGGAGGGGGATCGCAAAGCCCTTGTTTATCCACGAGTGGGCAGATGGTTGTGCGGGACAAAATAAGTGCGCGGCAGGGTTTGCGGATGTGGCGAATAGCAAATACGAGTGGTCATTAGGTGTACCTTGCCAACGGAACTTCTTTGAGACGGCGCATGCCAAGGGGGAGCAGGATGGGGCGGGGGCGCATGTCAAGCACGCAGCGGCGGTGGCGGTCATATCAGAGGGTGACAAGTGGTATGCCCGCATCAATTGCGCTGCAGACCTGCATGCGTTCTGTTGCGAGAGATTGAGCCGACGTGCGGATAGCAGTTACGCCAAGGCAAGAGCGAGCTTCAATCAACGGTTTTTTTACTTGGTACCAGAGGACGCACTGCACGAGGAGGCGGGAGGATTGCATGCGGTGGATCACAATGCTGGTGCAGCATACCAGGCGGTGGATGGGACGCAGCGCTTGCATTCTGTAAGGGGGGGGGAGGGCGAGGGGAAGTTGATGGTACGTGAGCGTACATGCTATTGTGTGAATTGTTATGCGGAGTGTGTGCGCTCCATTCCGGACTCGGAGGGATGCTTGGAGACGTCCCACGTGGATGCGTGGAGAGATGTGGAGTTGCGGCCGGCTACGGGCGCGGCCGCCGTGAGGATTCGCGGCATGGTGGAGGAGTATGCGGCGGGTGTGAGTGTAGCCGTGCGGCGTGGTAGCATCATGGCGGTGAAGAAGGATCCTACGGACGCATCACATGCCTACTACTTGGTGAAGGCGCTGTCTGGTGTCACGGAGGTCGGCGGGAGGATCCGCCGTGATGACTATAGACAGACATTTGCTCCTGGAGACTCGGTGATTTCGGGGAGATACTTTGAGTGGACGGATCCAAACGTGCGAGATACATACACCTTAGATACTAGCAAGAAGTGCTTGATTCCGTGTGAAGCCGTACTAGCATGTGATGTTCGCCTAGTTAAGAGGGGGGATGTGCACATGCTACCCCTGAGGGAGCATCAGCGGTTGTTGGCACTTCTGTGAGATTCTAGTGTTATGTAGATGTATATATTGTATATATTGTAGATACGGCCATGTTGCGGTGTATATTGTTATGACTTGTACATACTTGGAATAACTTCTCCGTATCACGTGCTACATCTCACGCACCCGCAATATATGCAATTTCTGCTTTGCAGCCCTTTTTACAGACGAAATTAGCTCCCCAGCACCCCGTGAATATGACCCGATGTGAAATTTCGCTTCTCATTGCCTAGGTATGACCTCTAAATACTTCTCACAACTTCTAATAACTTCTCCGTATCATTTGCATATCTCACGCGCCCACGAGACATGCATTTTCTGTTTTGCAGTCAGTTTACAGACGAAATTAGCCCCCAACGCCCCGTGAATGTGACCCGATGTGAAATATCACTTCTCGATGCCTAGTAATAACTTCTAGATACTTCTCACAACTTCTAATAACTTCACCGTATCATTTGCATATCTCACGCGTCCACGAGACATGCATTTTCTGTTTTGCAGTCAGTTTACAGACGAAATTAGCTCCCCAACGCCCCGCGAATGTGACCCGATGTGAAATATCACTTCTCGATGCCTAGTAATAACTTCTAGATACTTCTCACAACTTCTAATAACTTCACCGTATCATTTGCATATCTCACGCGCCCACGAGACATGCATTTTCTGTTTTGCAGTCAGTTTACAGACGAAATTAGCTCCCCAACGCCCCGCGAATGTGACCCGATGTGAAATATCACTTCTTGATGCCTAGTAATAACTTCTAGATACTTCTCACAACTTCTAATAACTTCACCGTATCATTTGCATATCTCACGCGCCCACGAGACATGCAATTTCTGCTTTGCAGTCTGTTTACAGACGAAATTAGCTCCCCAGCACCCCGTGAATATGTCCCGATGTGAAATATCACTGCTCGATGCCTAGTAATAACTTCTAGATACTTCTCACAACTTCTAATAACTTCACCGTATCATTTGCATATCTCACGCGCCCACGAGACATGCATATCCTGCTCCGCGGCCCATCTGCGACTTGTATAGCAGCCCTGTGGCCACAATAATTATCGAAAATGCAAAATATTGCATTCGGGTGATTTCTTATAACTTCTAACATGTTCTTGAAACTTCTTGCGACTTCTTAATGCCATTTTCATTGATTATGCAATTTATAGTGCAAGCCCGTCCACCTAGCCGTGCTACATGCCAGTAGACGATGAGAAAGAGTAGCAACGGAGTTATACATACGTGTCGAATCCTTGGTTTCTGCTATTGCAGCGACGGTCGCATTAAGGCACTCCACTATATGGCGAGGACCGAGACCTGTTCATGTAATGTATGTTAGATTGTTACATTTTCGGCAGTTATCAAAACTTGAATGGAACAACACTCGGAATCTAAAAGTTGGTTTCACCTGGAAATGAAGATTCGTGAACTGTTGTGGTACCAAACAACTCCAGTAATGTAGTTCCTTCAAAGTAATCCTTGAAAGCATATTGATATTCGGGGAGTTCTTGCACAAAACCACATAACATAGCTATGTGCTCCATGGGGCTAGTAAACGGGTCCAGCCGGGTTTTCCAGACGTTTGATAGCTTGCAATCCTTTTCGTTAGTTTTGGTGTCCCAGATAGGAAGATGGTCCTCGGTGTCCCATTCAAGTACCTGCGGCACATATAGGTTAGTCGAGTATTGAATGTTAGCAAACAAATGCCAGTGTTAAACAATACTAGGTTCATGAAATTTAATTGCATTTGATCTTAAAGTCGGTGTCAGTGAGAGGCCAAGGATCTCGCATTTTAAATTGAAATGGGGTTTGTTATTTGGATTTGCATCTGGCTAGTGTACTCCTGTACTCTCTCATGCATTTCTTATCACAAAAAGAGCTTTTGGATTTTGGCCAAAAGGCTTAGTTGTAGTCAGAAATCCATCCTTCATGCCCTATACTCTATTGACTCACTTGTCACGCGGCCTTTTACAGTATGCTTCACAGCTTCAAGCCTCAGATTCAGCCTTCATGTAGTGTCTTTGTGCCGCACATTGCCTCCTTATTGTCACTCTTCATGCAACTCATCAACCTCAACTATTGTGTACTCATATGCAACATTATCACACAGTCAGCTCTCAGATTCGGCGCTTAGGTTCTGGCATTAGGCTCTGAGATCTTGATTCCTAGGCTTTCGCCTAAAGTTTATTCATTTGTCTATTATAAGTTTCATTGTTTTACCTAGGGTATTGATTGAGGTATTGGTTTGAACTAAGAGCATTGACTTTATTGCCAAGTAAACGTTGAGCTTATTTGTATTCAAAGCTGGCAGTAGGCATGTGAAAGTTGGGAAATATTATATGGATGTTTCAAAATCAATGCTAGATTTAAGCATAGGCAAGAACTTGAGAATTGAAGTATAGGGGCTTACTTTGAGAGGTCTTTCTGCCCAGGCTTGTTCCTCCACAATTAGGTACTTTTTGGCATGCTCGACTGTGTCAGTATCATGGAAATTGAAATTTCGTACGTCGATTCGGACTGTAGCAGCATCATTGGCTCTTGTGCTAGTAAAACAGATAAACCCACTTCCATCGCTTACTGTCATACTCCATACTGGCCGTGGCTTATATTCATAGCCGTTTTCTGCATCATAAACCAAATTCACTTCAGTATGCTGCAATGTACAAGAACACAAACACAATATGCAAAGATTATAAAACATTTGCCATTGCTTACCAGCGGTATAGCCATTTGTGTGTGCCTCTTTATTATAGAAAGGATACGTCTCACTCAATGCCTTCTGGACATTATCGCTGTAGGCGATCTGACCAGAGGTACCCAGTCCAATAAGTATAAATTTGCAGTCTAGAGATACCATATCATTTGGCCGTGATTCATGCTTTCGGGCAAGTAAAATACCAATTCTCTTCCCCAAAGAAGAAACGGAGGCGATGTAGACATCTCCACCTTGTATCCACTTATTGAGTCCCTCAAAAGAGGTTGCCAAACAGGGACCACCCATATTTGTCCAGCCGTTAGGATCTCGTTGTGCACGTCTTCCCAATGCTTGAAATCCAAGTAAAGATTTGTCCGCTTTGAACAAGGTGACAATCATTAGTATGTACAACATTTGTACCAGGATTTCTGTTTTTTCCGGCATATCTGTTAGGAAATGAAAACCCCATAGCAGTAAATATTAAAAAGTCTCACCGTAGGCAAATACATCAGACAAAACCTCGATTGAAAATTAGCTAAACTGTGTTAAAATTGGTATATGTGATGAAATATCTTGGTAACCCCACTTGTATTTGTAGTGGTCCAAATAGTACAGGAGAAAACTTATGGGCCAGTTATCATACGAATAACTTGTTTTAGCAGTTTTAACACTAGGGGGCTAAGACCTTTGACATTTACTTAAAAGGGGTATGGGAGCGTACCTAGTACAGCAAAGCTTGTGAGCCACCTCAACATGTATGTGGTGTGAGACTTCTTTACCAACCGGATTTGTGGGAAACCTCATCCACAGGAAGGGCTAGCGCTTCATTCTCTTCTACAGGTAGGGCTTGTGAAGCACCTTGCCTGTAGGAAAAGTTTTGTACCAACCTTATCCACAGGAAGGCTAGTGGGTCTTCCTTTATCACAGGAGGGCTTGTGAACCAACCCATACACAGGAGGGCCAGTGTGACATCCTTTACCACAGGAGGTGCTTGTGGGTCATCCATACTTACTGGAAGGCTTGTGAGCCAATCTCATCCACAGAAGGGCTAGTGGGCCATCCTCATCACAGGAGAGCTAGTGTGACATCCTTTATCACAGGAAAGGGTCTTGTGATACAACCTCATCCACAGGTATGTCTAGTAGGCTCTCCTCATTCACAAGAGAGCTCGTGTGCCATTCTTAACCACATGAAGGGCTTGTGGGCCAACCATCACCACTAGAAGGCTAGTGGGCCATCCTCATCCACAGGAAGGGCATGTGGGCCATCCTCTATCACAGGAAGAGCATATGGGCCATCCTCTACCACAGGAAAGGCTAGCGGGCCATCCTCATCCACAGGAAGGGCTAGTGGGCCATCCTTTACACAGGAAGGTCTTGTGAACCATTTACCCACAGGAAATGTGTGAGTCAACCTCATCCACAGGAAGGGCTAGTGGGCCATCCTCATCCACAGAAAGGTCTAGTGGGCCATCCTCAACCACAGGAAAGGCTAGTGGGCCATCCTATATCACAGGATGGTCTTGTGAACCATTTTTTACCCACAGGAAAGTGTGTGAGTCAACCTCATCCACAGGAAGGGCTAGTGGGCCATCCTCTCATCCTCAGGAAAGGTACAGTGGGCCATCCTTTAACACAGGATGGTCTTGTGAACCATTTTTTACCCACAGGAAAGTGTGTGAGTCAACCTCATCCACAGGAAGGGCTAGTGGGCCATCCTCATCCACAGGAAGGTCTAGTGGGCCATCCTCATCCACAGGAAAGGCTAGTGGGCCATCCTTTAACACAGGATGGTCTTGTGAACCATTTTTTACCCACAGGAAAGTGTGTGAGTCAACCTCATCCACAGGAAGGGCTAGTGGGCTATCTTCATCCACAAGAAGAGCTTTTGGGCCATCCTCATCCACAGAAAGGCTAGTGGGTTATCTTCATCCACAAGATAACTGGTGGACCTTGAAGGCATGTAAGTTGATTTGATGTTTCTTGAGAAATGTATGTATGATTACATTGATGATAAAGTGTATAAATACAGAAACTTGGTTGGATCTGGATGCGTTGGTAAAGGAATTTCTCGGTATGTTTGGTCATTAAAATTGTCTATAAGAACCCATGAATGATCATGTTTTACAGAAATGTAAAAATGAGATCCAGTATAATGCGCAACCCCTGTCAAATCATATCTATGTGTATCACCATTGGCCAGGATCAATATATTTTCGGCTGCACATGGGATGATGTTTACATGTGGGGTGTTGCTTCTGATGGTTGCAACATTAATGATGATAGAAGTTGGTGGGGAATTTATCTGTTGGTAAAGGTGTTCGGTCTTGGACAAATTGTCTGCGACATCAGTAATCGCTAAATCGTTTGTAAGGGTTTCGCTTACAAGGGATACACATTGTGTACATGTGGAAACATGGGGACGTTTAGTGTAAAATTCGATCAACTTGAATGGATCTACGTGATCACACTTGAATAATTGACGGTACGTGTATAAGATATTTAAACACCATGAATGTGGACTCCAGGGACAAGCAAATGTAACCTTAGTTTTTTCAGCATTGCAAGCACTGCATTTGTAATGCTGTTGTATATGTAGGGCTACACTGTCAGAAGATTTTGAGAAAATTGTTCTAAAAGTGACATGTAATGAACCAAAGCGCCCATTGGCACCATCTTCATGCAAGGTAAGATAATGACGTAATTTATTTCTACAACAAGAAATATCATTGGCAATTCCTTGCTATCGAGCCCAAATACTGTCATAAACTAATTGAGTAAGTGTGTGATCAGATGATGAAAATATGTGTTTGGTAGATAGATGATATAACCATTCGATGCACGGATCAACAAAGCATGAGTTGGCTTTCCAAGGGATGTGCACAATTGATGAATTGATTGGTAATAAAGTATCTACAACATTTATCGGTGTAGTAGACAAACTGCTTGTGGAATTATTGTTTGGATTCACGTCATCTTGTGCAATAGGTGTGATCGTATATACTAACATGTACGCATCGTTTGCTAAACTTGATATTTTAATTTCAGATACATTGTCATCATCACATTGTATCCAGCTTCCATTTTGTTGGAGTATACAGCATGTATAGTGCCCTGAAGAAATGTTTTGACCAAAATGCTTCACCACTCCTATCAATTTATAGGTGACATCATGATGTGCAAGTTTGAGGTCCTTTGAGCACAATGTTTGTGTAATTGAGACGTGTATAGGCAACTTTTCACCGCGATTATCGTATTTTGCAATCAACATGACTAAGGTTTTTGGTAGTTGTTCAAACGTTTTAAGTTGTGCATTAATACTACTGTTAATGTTGCACACAGGGCATTGCCATAGAATGTTCGTACAACCAAGGGCATGATTAATACAAGCTTTCAAGGATATAGTAGATTTAGATGTAGGTATATTCAAAATGAAAGTTGTATCTCGAATTAGATTGTGCACCTGACCATTACACCCATTATTCTTACATATACGTGTGTATCTGTATTTTCCTTGAAATGATGTTATCGGTAAAATCGGATTAAGTAAATTGAGCAGTTTCACAAAAAACTCTCCCGCATCATGTTGAGACGAGTTGTTATATTCTGGAAGACGTTGTCGAATATGAAATAAACATTGTTCGGGTTGTACAGAAGCTCCTGTTGTTATTTGAGTTGACAAGGAATGTAAAGCTGAAATTAGCCCCTGGATGTTGTTTTTTGGTTGAATTGTGTGTGCAAAGTGATTTAAGTAACAAGGAACTTTTGTCAATATGTGCATCACTGCAGAGAAGTAGCACGTATTTCCAAAGTTTGGAATACCACTATGTAATACACTACTTTGAGATACAATGATCGGTTTGGGGGCATCCTTGGGAGATGTCTTGGCGGGTTGTTTGCGATCCACAGGCATGGATTCAGTGGTAACAAACACCATTGGTGTATCAATGTATACATCAACGTGTTTGCTTTTTAAACAAGACAATCTTTCATACTCTAGTTGAATTGATTTTCGCACTGAAGCGTGCCGATTTGAGGCAAAATGAAACTTAAGTAAAGGACTTATCAAGAATACATCAGTAATGGATTGTGCACGTGATATTGCGACATATTCTAAACCTGGAGCAAAGCATTCTTTTTCATTTTCAGTGGGACACACGACCAATCCGTGTTTTGCGGTTAATCCCTGGCTTTTGTGTATAGTTATACAATGGGCTGTCTTAAGTTTTAGTTGTTTTCGTACATACTTTTTTGATAATTTTGATCGACTTGCTTCAGCAACAAATGGCACAACCCTGGGAATCGTTAAACTGATTGACTCCCCTTGATAACCCCATCCATCACCACCATCCATTTGCACAAACACAATTGGGATTTCATAGTTATCTTTGACAGCATCGATCCATTACTGATGGCAAATTTTTTTCATACGGCTGTCCTGAGAATCCAAAACCTATCACAGTGCCTTGTGCGCCATTGTACAATCCTAGTTGTGTTCCTGAATTGCTTGTACTCATCACTCTACTCCCGACAGCTAAATCTAGATGCACATCTTGAATATCATTATGGTCTGGCAGACTTTTATATGTGCTTTTAGAAATTTTGGATAGCTCATATTGTTTTTCATCTGTCACTACATCACCATTTGCTGAATAATGTCTCGCGTGTATCCTAAAGTGTGTGTTTCCCGATTTCACTAGATTTTCAAAACAGATTTTGTTGATTTCATTCACTTTATTATGAGATGCAGCAACCCACATAGCATTTGGAGGAGCTTTTTTCTGAGCTTCGCTTACACTTCCACACAAACAATGTTTCCAGAAACTTGCAAATTGGTCGATTGAAGGGAGTCCAACACGAGCTGCCTTGCAGAACTCTGCCAGAAATGGCAAGGGACCTCCCTCTTTTGACTGGTGTCGGACATTTTCAGTAAGCTCAATATATGATGTAATAGAATTCCAGATTTTTTTCTCTTGCACGCATGCACTATAATATTCCGGGTTGTTTGTTTTTAATGTTGGGTTCTGTTCGTTTGACATGTGTCATTAAAATTTAAATGTTCAACTAGAGAAGAACCAATAACATGAAAGATTGGTAATAGTATAGATTTTTCCAGATAGGAGTTCTTCAAACTTTAATAGCTGGCATGTTTGCGAATGTTTTTTGGAAATTGTATTCATAATCTGACAATATCATTGTGTCAACGATAACCGCAAAATGGCGGCATTCATATCATTTTGACATGTAGGTGTCAACACTTAGATCGACCAATAAAATAGAAGATTGAACATCACGGTATCCAAATATCTACAAATCAAATTTCGGTATTTGCAACCAATAGTGTTATTAGAAGCATAGTAGCAAATATTTTGAAATTTGATGCCGCTCAACCCCCTTCGAGCCGGCCTCAGCCAACCCCGCAGTGGGCGACGGGATGAGCCACGACGGGGGCGCGGAAGCCCAATCTCACCCTCCTAAATTAAAAGGCCAAATCACCTGCGAGGCTCAAACAGCCAAGTTGTTCTCTTTCTATTTATTTAGGGCTTAGAGAATCTCCTCAAGGGTGGGCGCGATCTTGAGAAGCACCATTGGCAAGGCACTTGGTGGCACGTTGAGATGCCCTCCGATCGCACCACCTCCGCACATTGGGTTGACGCTTTCCGTATGGACAAGCCTTCTTTTGACATGTTGTGCGTGGAGTTGGCTCCTCACATCATCCAAGCTCGAGGTCCTCTCGTGGATATCCGATTGTGCACCGCGGTTTGCTTGCACATATGCGCTCACAACACGTCGCACAACGTGATTGAAAAGCTTTTCGGGGTCGGTAAAAGCACCTCTCACAAGTACTTCGAGATCGGAATATCCGCTTTGGTTAAAATACGTGGTGCTCATGTCTATTGGCCATCGTCAAACAAGGAATTCAAACGCATCGCCAAACGTTTTCGTTCTCATCGTGGTTTTCCTAACGTCGTGGGCGCTCTCGACGGTTCTCACGTCAAAATTAACGAGCAAGACTCCTTGGATTGGTTGAATAGGAAGGGCTATTATAGTATGCTTATCCAAGCCATATGTGACTTCGACATGATCTTCATGGACATCGTCGTGGGTTGGCCCGGAAGTGTGCACGATGCTCGCGTGTTTCGCAACTCCGGCGTTCATGAGCGCGGCAATTCCAACAAGTTATTTCCTACAAAGACTTCTTCCCGCTTCTCTTGCGGCATGCGTGTGCCTTGGGCCATTCTTGCGGACTCCGCCTACCCCTTGCTTCCATGGTTGCTTACGCCTTTCAAAGACACGGGCCACTTGACTAGTGACGAACGCTTTTTCAACTATATGCATAGTTCAACGCGTATGGTGGTCGAGAGAGCCTTCGGACGTTTGGAATGCCGTTGGTCGATCCTTAAGGACCGTTGTGACAAGCGGGCTAGTGTTGGACGTAGCACGTACGAGGCGGCCGCGGACCTGATTACCGCATGCGTCGTGCTGCACAACTACTGCAGAGGCGCCACCCCGAGTTCCACGAGTTCTCCGGTGCACGTGACCCTGACGGCAATATGCCACACCGTGATCATGAAGGCGGACCTCCTCTTCGCACACCGACGGCTATCCGGACACGGTACAGACAGTTTGTCAATCGGAATGCCGTGTGCTTGCAATTTCGTAGGACACGGGCAGCACAGGAGAGTATGCGGAAAGCAAGACAAGGCACTTAGATACATATGCTTATGATATGCTTTGCTAGTTGGTTTACAAGTGAAGCCGAGTACTTTGTATTTAAAATATATACTTTAAACAATTGCATGTTCTTTCCTCTAGGCTACGTTGGCACTACGAGTGTCTTTCTGTCGTAGTGTGCACACTTGTTTGAGTCTGTTTGGAACTTTTAAGCAACCTACATATCAGTATCTGGCAGTTGTGTCTCCTCTTCGTCCGCGGGTGCTTGAGAACTCGGAACCACCTCGTCCTCTTCCTCAAAGTTTTCGTCCGCCCAGGCAGGCCTCTCCAGCTCATCCATCTCTTGGTCCCCACACATCCACAACTTATTCATGATGTCACGTGTGGCCTCGCCGATTGTCTGGTCGGTCCGTGTGCGAAAGTGGAAGGTTTGGCCGTTTGCAGCCCACTGAACCTGTTCTAGCAGAGCCTTGTACTCGTGATACAGATAGAGGAATTCCCCGTCGTCCAACAGGTCCAAGTGAATCGACGGCAAGTTAGGGTTGCGTTGGTTCAGCTCATCCGAGAAGCTGTCAAAGCGGAGTGCTTCCATCGAGTTCGTGAACTCTGGCCTCTCAACTTGCCCCACTTCCTCTGCTGCCGTGCCTGCTTATTACAATCAGCACCACCTATTGTGAAACACGGTGCACACTCCTTGCGGCCTTAAGGCCCTTGCACGCACGGCCGCATCACGGAATAGCACCAAGAACATGCAACGCCACATTTTCCGACCTTTCACCAACGGAAGCCCGTACACACAAAGCATCCTATTGTTGTTTTCGTATTCACTTAAGAAAGCTCGGCGGTATGGTGGGGCATTGGAGAAATAGTCCCCGGCCACGTGCAGACAAATCACGTCCACATTTTGTTGAACTGCCCAAGCCAAAACCAAGTCGGCGATCAAAAAGGGTGGCGATGTCAAAACCGCCGTGAAACCCCGTGCACGCAAGCCGGTCTCGGCAAGCACATCTCCGTGCCTATCCAGACCGGTGTAACTCTTATCCACGTCCTGACAGTACACGGATACGTTGTCTCCCGAATACAATTCCTCCACGGCATCAACAAACCCTCGTGTTCCAGCACACGGCATGAAGACGCGCCCCTCTAGACGTAGTGCAGAGTGCAACAACACGACTTCCTCGTGGCCCGTGGGGTGGTTGGTGGGCTTTCGTAGTGCACGGCGGTGCATGGTTCGGAGACGATTGCGCCGTGTTTCCTCCATGCCCGGCATGAAAGCAAGGGTAGCCACGGCGGCGTGCATCGTGCGGCGAACTCGGCGTGCCTCTGACGAACGAGAGGGCGGTGCGTAGCAAGTCCAACAGACTCCTCCTCGAGCAGCAAGTAATGTGCATCCCTCGGTGTTACAAATCACGGTTGTGTTCTTACGCTTTGGCATGAGTGGAAACCCTAACTTGAGGAGGTGGGTGGTGTGAGGCGGTGTGCACAAAAGTGAGGTATCTGGGGTAGAAACCACTCTTGTAGTGTGACTGGTGTGCACACTATATAGGGGGGAGGGTTAGGGTTTGGGGGCACACACCTTCGTCGTAGCCATTGTAAGGCACAGGGGAAACCGCAGGAGCAGCTGGAGGGTCAGCAGCTGCGGCGGCACCCGCAGGAGGAGGAGCGGGAGAGGCCTTGCGGAGTGCCTCCTTGGCTGGCACAGCGGCGGCAGGAACCGTTGCGGCCGCGGCAGCCGCGGCCTCGACCTTCATCCGCTCGAGCATGTGGGGTGGCATGGGCATCTTATGCCCCATGGCGGTGCAAATGTAGTACGAGGACTCAATTTGTGCTTGGGCTTGGAACCGCAGGAACTCCTCGTGCCGTTGTTGCTGCAATGCGGCCTGTGCTGTCTGAGCTTCCTCCCGCTTTCGTTCAACCCGCTCCATGTGCTTCATGAAAGGACGAAGGGCCTCCCTCGTCTTCACAACATTGCGGGCTTGGTTCGCGTGAGCACGTGTGGCGGAACGCTCCTCCACGGAACGACCCCGCTTGAGGTTCGCACCCCGCGCATCGAACGCCTCGTTTTCTTCCTCCTCGTCCTCGTCCGAGAACATTACACACTCGTCCTCCCCATCAGGGGAGGACTCGATGTTCACCTGTAGGGTGTGTGATGCGTGAGACACTTGCAAGGGTAATAGTGCACCGATCGGAGAGGAGCACTAGTGCACAATGGAAGAATGCCTATAGTGAACCGATCGGAGAACATGACAAAGAACATGCAATATGCGGAAGAGTGTACCTTAGGGGTGGGACGCTTTGCTCTAGGAGCAGGTGTCTGGACCGCTTGGGCGCTCCCTGGCGCCTTGCCACCATAAGCAGGAGTCCTCACACTGGAGGGGTCGGAAGCCTCAGGCGCGGTGTGCACAGCCTCTGCCCCATCAATAATGTAAGATGGGGCAGAGGCTTGGTCAGCTCCCAATATCGCGTGAAGTGCTGTGAAGATCTTGTAGGTGGAGGGGTCCAAGTGGGCCCTGTGGAACACCGCATACACAAGAGTGAATATGATATGATGCAAATACAGGAAGTGTATGGGCAAATATGTTTATTACCTGGTGGTCCCAGTGGTGTGCTTCTTTTTGCCTTGTTGGTCGTCGCGAATCTCCTTGTAACGCTTCTTCAAAGAGCTCCACTTATTCTTGCATTGCTGCATAGTTCCAACGCAAGGGTGCTTCTCGATAACCTCTTCGTGAACGTGTTTCCAAGCGTCCTTCACTTGATTTGGGAAATTGACCTTTGCGGAGACTTGCTAGTGTTGTCGCTAGGGCAAGGAGTTTGGGTTTGGGTTTGGGTGGGGATGAAGTTGAGTTGAGAAAGCAACGCGCTTTCATCTTGGGAAAGGTCTCCCTCGAGACGGGATTGCAACTTCGCAATAAGGTCTTTTAAAGATTCACTCATGGCGGCGCTGAAAAATATCTTACAGCAGACGTGCAAAATTCAAACTTGTAATTTCCTATGATAGTTTTTTAAACTGGGAGTTCAGTACTGGGAGTTCAGTACTGGGAGTTCAGTACTGGGAGTTCAGTACGAATTTTCGACATCTCGGTTACACGAGCGCGTCAGTCGAGTCGATCTGTGAATTCCCCAAATTAATTTTTCAATTCTACATCTGCTGCATGTGGATGACGATGGCTGACGAACTTTTCATTTCATAGCGAAACTCAACCACGAAATCTCGACCAAGCCCCCCCCCGTGGTCGAGATTTTCATAGCGAAACTCGACCGAGGTAAAAAAGTGTCTCACGTTACCAGACACGTCGGCTCACACGCTGTCGCAGACGTGTACAAAATATTCCTTCGCTAACCAAGTTTCGCTATGAAAAATCGAACTCAACCACAAAACTCGACCGTGGTCGAGATTTTCATAGCGAAACTCAACGGAGGTCTCAACCACGAAATTTCGGGTCTCACGATCAAAAATCCGAAACGAAGCGTCCGATCGAAAATTCTTTCCATCGTGTCCGCGAAACGCAGTGATGACACCTTGGTTTATGTTGGAAACAGCACAGCAGCCACGGGGAGAACGCTCCCGGCGAGATAGAACGAACTCAATAACAGATAACATACTGGAATAAATACCCTGACTGACACAAGAAGAGTCACCGAAGATGACATACCGGAAACGACACGTGACAGTACGAACATGTCAAAGTGCCAATTCCAGCACACCACCTCATCTGAGGTGGCTCTACAGCTTGTGAAAGTCACCACCCTAGCTACTAGAGTTTACATCTAATGAGAATGTTAAAGTGTTGTAGCTAGAAGATCACAAGTGTGAAGAAATTAACAGAGGATGCCGAGGACATACACCGCTAGCGAGCTCAGTCCACACGGGTTACATTCCCAATTCAAATTCCTGCCGGCTAGTGGTCAGCAGCTAGTACTTGTGCCGCCTGTCTGCTCATGGGAAAGAGATGAACCAAGGAAACACCAGTTGCCTGTCGGTTTAGCAAAGAAAACAAAGCCATGATCCTGCGATCGTCACGTCTTAAGGATAACAATGAGGCTTGTGATGTAGAACGCTGCCCGCTAGTGGTCAAAAGAAATGTACCAAGTTCATCGGACAAAAGAAGATTCCCAACTCAGCTAGTGGTCGAAACACGAAGTAAAAGCTCTGCCTGTCCGTTTAGAAATTAAGATGAACCAGAAGAATAACCCCCGTATGAGCTGCCGCTAGCACCACCAGACCCAGAGTCGTAGTCGTCTCCAGAACCGTAATCGGAGTGGTCAGCCTCGTCCTCGTAAGCACCACCAGAGTCGTGCTCCTCGTGATCGTCGGAAGAATAGGGGTAGAACTCGTCGTTGTCATCGTTAACCGGATCAACGTGCTCTGAAGAGAGCGAAGCATTTCCAGTCGAAATAAATGTTTGCGGGAAAAAATCAGCTGCTGCAACGTCCAAAACACCGCCATGAGACTCCCCTTGGGAACCTGTGCCCAAGGCAGGAGCCTGTGCTAACTGTGAAGGGCAAAATTGCGGAGAGGCCAAGTGGCCATCAAACTTCTCACAATCGTCGTCAGATTCATCGTAATACCCAAGTGGGTACTCCGATTCATCTTCACTCTCACTACTGTCAAAAACTGCGTGAATATCCTGCTCTGACTCAACGATAGGAGATCCGGAATCCACGGAGTGAAAATAGTGACGCTCAATGCGAGCAGGAGGGGCCTGCTGCGTAAGCCTGCGCGAACTGGAACGCCCAGTCGCGGGTCTGGTAGTGGTGATCTGCGAAGAAACAGTTCGGGTGTCCAAAATTACGGGTCCAGTTCCAACGCCCTTCTCACAGAAACAGACTTCTGAAGAAACAAACCGATCGGACATAGCACCACCAACTGCTGTGTCCTCTGAGACAACAAGAACACTCAGAATAACCGGGTCGCAAACTGCAGTAGGCTGAGGGAGAATCTGCGGAGCACTTCGAAAATGATTGAGTGCTTTAGCTTGGGCTAGGCATAACGAAACAAGCTGGACGCGTTTCAGGTGTTCAACCTTCTCCAATTTCTTGTCGCACGATAACAAAAGAGCAAGAAGCTCCCCATCGGACAAAATATTCTCGAGAGCCATCGCGGAAAAAAGATCCGTGAAAGAAAGCGAACGCGAACAAAAGAAATGCCGATACCACTCTGCCGTAATTTCCCGAAACTGCCGGATAGTCCAAGCGAAAGCGAGAATGTGATTCCGTAAGCCGCGATAAAGACGGCTAAGCTCAAAATAAGGATAGAGCGAGTACGAAATAAAATTCACGCTAAAAAAATCACAATACGCAAGCGTAAAGTGGTCCCATAACCTGCTGGAAACAGCACAGCAGCCACGGGGAGAACGCTCCCGGCGAGATAGAACGAACTCAATAACAGATAACATACTGGAATAAATACCCTGACTGACACAAGAAGAGTCACCGAAGATGACATACCGGAAACGACACGTGACAGTACGAACATGTCACAGTGCCAATTCCAGCAGTTTAAACCACGGTTTTCATTTCGTGGTTTAAACCGTGAACTTCTCATTATATATAGCTGGTTTCTAGGAAATCAAACCTCTAAAATTTTATACACAAAAGCGTCACGTCAGTTTTTTTTTAACGACGCTATAGGCTGAGATTACACTATACGTCACGCAAAAAGCGTCTTAAAGCTAGGCTGTAAAATACTATACACTATACGTGACGCAAAAAGCGTCTTAAAGCTAGGCTGTAAAATACTATACACTATACGTGACGCAAAGCAATGTTCGTTCTGTAATAGCTAGTTTCTGCGAAATCAAACCTCTAAAAATTTATAGGGGGTACGTGAACGTACAGGTGGGGAAAAATCAATTTCCAAATTATTCATAATCTGACAATATCATTGTGTCAACGATAACCGCAAAATGGCGGCATTCATATCATTTTGACATGTAGGTGTCAACACTTAGATCGACCAATAAAATAGAAGATTGAACATCACAGTATCCAAATATCTACAAATCAAAATTCGGTATTTGCAACCAATAGTGTTATTTGAAGCATAGTAGCAAATATTTTGAAATTTGATGTCGCTCAACCCCCTTCGTCGAGCCGGCCTCAGCCAACCCCGCAGTGGGCGACGGGATGAGCCACGACGGGGGCGCGGAAGCCCAATCTCGCCCTCAAAATTAAAAGGCCAAATCACCTACGAGGCTCAAACATCCCAGTTGATCCAATTTCAAAGATCCAATTTCAAAGAATAAAATTAATAGATAGTAAGTTGTCGATTCCCCTACGGCTCACGGCCACCACAGTGGGGGGGGGCTTCGCCCTCCCCCCCAAAAAAATGTGGGAAGCAACTTGATTTCCATCGGACTCGGCCAGCCCATACAACTGACGTTCATGACAATGTCATCAACTTTCATTGTCGAAGCTCTCAGCTCAACGGTTTTCGGACTGCGTTTCAGTCATGTCATGTCATACGTTTTTATATCAATGTCGACCACATCCATATATTTATGCCATTCATCTATTATAAACAATATTAATTATTAATATTTAAAATATTATACTGAACGCTGAACGCTAACGTGATACCGTGAAAATATAATACTGAACGCTAACGTGACACCGTGAATTTGAATAAAATTAAATATTGACCATAAACGAAATGAAGGCTCTAAATAAAAAGCGCGTGAGCGCGAAAAGCGTGACAGAAAAAAGGTGACAGAAAAAGCGTGACACAAATCAGTACTCGTTTGGACGGAATACCTGGTCGCAACGAAATGAAGTCTCTAAATAAAAAGAGCGTGAGCGCGAGTCTCTAAAAATTTATACGCAACAAAACATATCCACGATGGACATTTTATTAGCAGCTTGTCAGATATATAGTCGGGTGTATATATCGGATAACGGAGAATAAACCCTGAGTTAAGGGTTTCGATATCAGAACGGTAAAAGTCTCAGATTGATAAAAGAGATACACATAAATACTAACGGGTGTTTCCCGTCTACTGGTGACGGTCACCCAGCCTACTATAGGAAGTGACAGGTGACAGTCTTTACTGTCGGTGTGTCACATCCAGCACACCACCTAGGGTGGTGACCGGAGCTAGTAGTGAACGAAGCAAACAAACTCCCTACTCAACTTCAGGAGGAAACTGTAGCACAACTGGGGGCCTGTACTCTTGGTCAGGGCGGTCCCAGGTCACAGCAAGATTGTCAGATACTGCTGTTACTTTGCTAAAACCCTAAACACAGCTCAAATGTAGAGAGCCCTTCTGCACATCTAGGAGGCTATACTACAGCTAACTCCCAGGCAGGCACGGCGTGAATAATTCTAGCCACTAGTGGTCTTCGGAGCTGCCTGCCCGGCCCGGAGCAGCGTGACTGTGAAGCAGTTGCCGGCCCCCGGGGCCGGCGATGAATCATTCGTAGAAGGAATTGACGGATTCTCGATCACGGGAGGCTGCACCGTACCAGGGTGCTGCCAAGTGCCGCCCGACGGTGGAGCCTCGTCATCTGAAGATGAAGCCGGCGACAGCGGAGGGCCGTCCACAAACAACTCGGCAGGCGGTGGCGGCCCGGGATGCCACGGCATCGGAGCCATGTAGAGGCCCTGCCGTCTCTGCTCCCGCCGTTGGCGACGAGGCGGAATCGCACACGGCACGTCATGAACCGCTTCAGTTGGCGAAGCCCCCGCAGTCGGGACTGCTGCGGCAGTCCACGGAGCACCACCGACCGGTGGACCCGTGCATGTGCGCGCATCGGCACCACCGACACCGGCAACGGCATGCGGCGCGGCGGTGGCACAAATTACAAAGAGTGCGCACACCAAGGAGGAAGTGAGGAGAGACCTCCCGAACTTCGGAATGCCGTTCCCGCAGCCGTACCGTGGCCGCGGCGGTGTCACCGAGGCATCTCCGTCGTCATCGTCGCTCGTGGCGTAAGCCGCGGGCTCGTAGTCGATCACGCGTTCCGGCGCCTCAACCGCGGAGAGCAAGTTCATGCTCGCGGCCGGCTCGTCGGGCGCCTCCAATGCAACCCCCGTGCTCTGAATGAAATCGGCAAACGTGCGGGTGACAGGAGGGCAGAATGGGTTCGGCGGACCGGTCCACTCCTCTTCGGACTCAACCGACGCGGGCGGGGAATGCGCGGTCGGCTCCGACACCACCGGCAAGTTGGCAGTGAAGGTGTTGATGTTGAATGTGGAGGCTCCAGCCGCGTGCGCCATCTCAGAGAACTCGGCGACGGCGGACACGAGGACCTCACCGTCCTCCTCGCAGAACGAGCACGCGGAGAGATCGGTGAAGACCTCCGGCTTCCCGCCCGCAAGCATGCAGAGGGCGTCGAATTCCACGGGGTCGCTGTTGTCGATGGCGTGTTGGAACTTCGCGGCCAACACGGAGTTTTCGGCCTCCTCGGCGAATGCGAAGGCCGAGAGTCCGGCCCTGCCCCCGTCCGGGCAGTCCCGGTGCCAGTGCCTCGCTTTCCCTTTAGCACACACCTGATTTTGGCAGCACGGGATTGCCGCACCGCTTTCGCGGTGGAAGGCCACCTTCCGTGAGACGGACTGAGACCAATTCCCCCCTTTGGGGAGGGGCGAGGCTGCGAAACGGGTCTTGACCCGGCGGTCCGGTTTGTCCGCGCGAGGGGTAAATCCCCGCGGAGACGGTTCGGACTCGGCGGTGACGAGGAAGGTGGCCAATTGCCTCTTCAAGTCGAGCACCATCGTCCGCAAGTCCGCGATCTCACTCGCCGCACCCGACCCATCAACGTCCTTCTCCATGAACTGCGTGCCGTGGGAGTACCGGTGTGCCGATGCGGTGGCGGTGCCCGCCCGCACGTGCTCGCCGTAGCACTCCCGCACCCACTGCTGAATGGTGAGTAAGTGTCACAAACCACGGCTTATCCATTTTACACATCTGACGAGGTTCTGAGGGTTGAATATGAGTTTTTGGCCAGTTCGTGAAGCAATTTTGCAAAATGTGACTCGTTTTCGTGGGGTACTTTGGGAGACTTTAGCAAGGCAAAACTGGGTTCGTAATCACAATTTTATTTTTAAGCAGGATTTCACTAAAGTGGTAAATATCAAGAATTTTCATTTCAGAAATTTATCCAATACCCTCATAGTTAATGGTGTTCCAACACACTCGGCTGGTCCATTTCATGGAAGCAACTACTAATGCTGCGGCAAAAACTAGAAACCTAGCTCTTCATCCTTTGGGACCTTCCCGCTTACACGTTCCCACCTTAACCATGAACCTAACCTGTGAGCTATCTGTGCGTACTAACTCGTTGCCATGCGGTCTTCTTAATCATTCTCGGAAAGTCAATGCCCCCGAGAGGATCTTCTCTTCATTCGTCAAGGTCACGTCCGGGTGCAGCGGAAGGTCGGTAGGCTTGCCCGCGATCTTCATGAATTTCGCTGGCACACGAGTGCAGCAGGCAAACTTCAAGCAAAATTGAAATTTTGTCTCAACCCAAACTTCATTCACCAGGCGCTTGCCCATTACCGCAACGCGTGGCGCACGTGCCCCCAAAACAGGCTGTTCCACTTTCTTCCCGGTCTCCCGCGCCAAAGTTTTTTGAGTGGCACATCCTTGTTGACAAAACTTTGCCGCACAAGTTGCCTGGCGTCCAGAACCAGGGAGTACCATCCACTGACCTTGTTTCATTCCGTTGCCATTTGCCTGCACCGTGGGTGTCGGGGTAATCTGGACCGCCGCCATTTCCTTCAAAAGGTACTGGACTTCGTTCACAGTGAAACCCGACTGCAGGTAAACCCAATTTCCAGGTGTGAACTTGGCTTCCTTCAGCACGCAACACATGTGCACGCACCAATGCACGGCGGTTCCTCGGCCACGTCTTGTCATCAACGTTTGCCAAGTCTTGCAGCTACAAGAGATGCGTTGTCTTGCCACTTGTTGCTCGTTACGTTCTCCGAAGAATACCTCCTTGGACGCGTCGATGTAGCCGAACACAACTTGATGTGCAACTTCTTTCTTGCCATCTACGGCCACGGTGAAACTGCGATCAAGAATGCCGTTGACAACATTTCGCCTTGAGAGCCTCGGAGTCGGGGCGCCCACCTGCAAAATGATACTTTACTATGAAATTAGGAGAACACGTTTCAGAAACAAAAAGTGTTCATTCTAGGGTTTCTAGAGTTTTAGGGTGACTCACCTGTAACACGGTGCACTTTGTTTCCCCGAGAAACAGGCTGGCAAGCATCTTGGCATGCCATGGCGGTGTGGCCAGTTGGTACATGACCTCCAGTTGAGTCCCAACACTCAACCTCGCGCCAAGTCGCTCCGTAGAATGGTAGTGCACCTCACCGAGCAACTCGACAACGAGCTCCTTCTTCACACGCGCCGAAGTGAACCACTCCTTGTCCGCCGCGGTGCTGTTCCGGTCCGAGTCCACCAACCATTCCCAAGCAGTGCCGTCTTCGTTTCGCTTGGCAGCGATGATCGCGGGTGCCGCATCAGTCAAGTCGACTTCCACGCGCCTTTTCTTTGGGAAATGGCGTTGCGTGTCCGGGCGATGGTTGCGGGAATCCAGATGGGAAGGGGTTGTTTTCAGGTACGCCTCCTGTAACTCATTCAGCGTGTCACATGCGAAGTGACGACCTCGACGTGAAGCCTGTTCCAGTTCGCGTCTTTCTTGGTAAAGAGTTCCAGTGCGGCCATGCTCTCGTTGTTCATGTCCCCCCGCCAAGATGAATTGCAACTTGTACGACTGCTGGATGAAACTGACCGCCGTCACGTGGAAGCACTCCGCCATGGTGACGAGTCCGCCGAACACTTTCTTCTCGCGTCCGATCAAAGGTTCCGTCAAGTTGGCACCCTTGTCAGAGAAGAAATGCAAGCAGCGCATTGCCTCTCGCTCGTAGAACGACACAAGCTGCATCAGGTTGTACTCCACGTCCTTCCTGGTTTGCTGCTCGATGAAAATGAACAAAGACTTCCGACTTTCCATGATCGTCAAGGGTGAAAGGGCTTCAAGCCAATTGTTGGTCAATCGATTGTACTCCTCCTCCTCGAAGTCGTCCTCCAGCCATTTGCAGTGATTACCCACTGCCTTCACCACGTGCAAGTCGCAATCCTCTTCGATGCATTCGCCCTCCTCATTGGTCACGCGGGTCTTCCTGCGTTGGTCGAGTGGCAGGTGCTTGTTGTAGTGTAACCGGAGTCCTGCCCAGCCACCTCCACCACTGTCCCGCACGTACCGTCGGGCACGAAGGCTTGGTTTTCCTTTCGGAAATTCCTTGGCCAGTAGCTCCTTGCTATAGATCTCGCCGTTCACATCTTCCTTGCACTTCAAGGCCAACGTATAGTCGATGCCTTCCCACATTTTTGCTTCGTCTTCGCCTCGCTCGCCTCGGGGCAATGGGAAAGTCGCCAACTTCACGATGCCCAAGGAAGGAAAGACAGCACACACCTGTCACACAATAAAATTAGCCTTAGATTAACAAACTCACGACTCAAACGTTACTAATTGGTTCGCAAACCCTCACCTGCTCAATGACTGAGGTCCTCACTAGGCTGTGTCCACCATCCGAGTAAGCCGGTGAAAGATTGAACGGCGGTTTGCCGATGCGTCTGTCCATCAGCAACATGATCTCCGCAGGAGACCAAGGCAAATCGATGGGAGACATGAAGTATTTCAGCGGATGTCGATCAAAGTGGAACAAGCGGAAACCCTTCGACTTGAGAATGCGATCAAGCTCTTCACATTCCTTTTCTGCGCTCTTGTTGATTTTATGGTCACCAAGTGCTTGTTTCGCCTTCAGTACAGCCGCATTCACCGCCCGGTTGTCTTGCACCTAATGCGAAACAAAAGAAATAAACCAGTTTCCTCATTAATGTCAAAAAGTAGAGAAACATGTAAACTTCAAAGCGAAACCAAAAAAAATAGCCAGTTTCCTCATTAATGTAAAAAGTAGAGAAACATGTAAACTTCAAAGCGAAACCAAAAAAAATAGCCAGTTTCCTCATTAATGTTAAAAAGTAAGAAACATGTAAACTTCAAAGCGAAACCAAAAAAATAGCCAGTTTCCTCATTAATGTAAAAAAAGAGAAACATGTAAACTTCAAAGCGAAACCAAAAAAAATAGCCAGTTTCCTCATTAATGTTAAAAAGTAAACAAACGTGTAAAATGCGAGGCATTCTAATAGAAACGTACCAGTTTCATCATTAATGTGAAAACCTTAAGAAACAGATAAAATGCTAAGCAAAACAAAAAGGAAAGAACTTGTACCTCAAGAGCGACATTGAACACATCTTCCAGTCCAACTTCATCGGAAGAGAGCATCTTCTGAAACGCATGCATTGTGGCCGCATGTTTCAGTTTCTCCGTGGAAGCGTGGCCAAAAGCTGGAACGGCTTTCGCAATTGCTTCTCGCGTTTCCGTCGAAAGAATCGCCTTGCCTTTCTTGTTCGCGGGTGTACAAGTGTGCACACCCTTGTGCTCAAAGAATAGAAGTGTCCCAGAAAACTTATTCGATGTCACACGAGCACAGATGCAGCGTGCTGAGCACGAAACAGCCTTAGTAGCAACTTGGCACTTCGGGCACATGGGACCAAAAACCTGGTTCGCGCCCGAAAAATATTAGAAAACGTCACAAAAAAATAACGCGGAAACTTGAGAATATTTCTGGAATGTGAAATAAACCAAAACCGAAAGTATTTGTTTACCTTATTCCCAAGGTATTCCTCGTCTTTGCTTCCTGAGGTACGTTTCTTCACCCGTTTGACGAAGTGCTTACCACCGACTTGAAAGAAACCGCAGTCTTTTTCCTTGCAAATGTACTCGCCAAGGCAGTGTTGGGCACGTGCGGTGACATTGCCTTTCCATCCCCTGAAACGTCCAAGGGCACCTTGGAAGTCTTCACGACATCTGAAGGCCAGACCACCCCCTCTTCGTCGGAAATAGGTGTGCTGTCGGTGTCTTCATCTGGTTCAGATTTCTTTGTGCGACTTGCCTTCGAACTGACGGCTGTAATTCTGACATCCTCTTCCGAGTCCGAAGATGTTTTAGCTTTGACATTGGAGTCTTCCACCTCAAAATCTTCAATGAAAATCTGGTAAAGATGCTCAGGTTCTACTGGGTACAGGTCAGAGGTTTCGAAAATATCGTTAGTCTCCAAGTCCATCAGCGTGAAACATTGTTCATCGCTCAGACGAAATATTTTAGTAATTACGTCTGAAGCAACGTAGCCTTCTCCTTTTGCGTAGTAAACTGGAAGTTCAAATATTTTTTCTGTGCCATCGCTTTTATAAACAAAACTCACAAATTTTGACCCCATGACAGCACGTTAACCTCCGGAGGCAACACCTCCGAAAAATAGTTTGAAAAGAACAACCCTGCAAACAAAATGTATTTTCGTTTTTTGACACTCGTTCGAAAATAAAGTGTGCCAGCAGGTATATTTAGCGTTCGAATATTTTTTTTATTGTCTGGAAAAAAATATTATAAATTTTCAATTCGAAACAGCGCGCGTACCGACCCGCAAAAATAACGAACCCACAGACGTGACAGGTCAGAGAAAGAAACTCGAGTTTGCTTATTTTCGAAAAGTACACGGCTTACATTTTATATAAACAAAGTCAATAAATGTTACCAGTCTAAAAAAACTATAATGTTCGCCTACGTCTCACATCTGCATGAGGTGCAAAGTTCCTCGAACTGTTCAGAGTTTCTGAACGGCCTAGAACAGTTACACGCCGGCTGGTCCCAGCGGCGGGGACAATTGAGCATGGTGAAAAGCGTCCAGTGACATCCCTGAGTCCCGCCAGGAATGTCTGCTGGGACAATCATTGTCCGCGGTGTAGTCCACTCGTTGCCAGCACGGTCGGGGTAGGCTCCATCGCACGCCATCAGTTCAAAAACTAAATGCGAACGGGTGCGACGGACGAAGCGCCAACTGGCGAACCCGGGGTCTCTTCTTCCACGTTCCATGTTGCGCACGTTGTAATGAGTTGAAAGGCGCCACTGCTCAAGCTGGCAATCGTTACAGCGCAAGTGTTGAATGTTGTGGGTTGCAATCATCTCCCTATCGTGTGCGCCTGCAACAAAGTAGTCAATAAATCTATACACGGAAGGCATATTTTTTATAGTTTTCCACCGGAAAAAGGGTTAACGTGCTGGCGCGTTCTATGTTTTATGTCTTGTGTTGTCTTTCTGGGTTGTGTCTTCTAACGGTGCACTTAAATTTATTTATCGAAAATTATATAATAAAATATTAAAATAATAAAAAGACTACAGTTTCCTCAAAGTAAAAAATCGAATCGAAACCGCGCGCGCTGTGACCGTTAAAGCTGTCGAAGCTGACGACTCGACGGACCGACCGTCTGAAATTTTAGCAAAAAGCCTGAAAAGAAAATATAAAGTAAAGTACAGTAAAACCCCAACCAGCTTCTAGCAAAGCGTTGCGCCGACTTATTACTTTTTTCTCACTCTACGCGTTCTCTCTTTTTTTTCAACATGCCAAAAAAGAAAGCTCCTGCAAAAAAGGCGGATCAATCAGAAAGCACTACAAGGCACAACTACCAAGAAGTTTTCGATGGGCACTTTGAGGAATTAATCAAGGATGCAAAGCTTGCTGAGTGCTGGTTCGGGGATAATCCTCGTGGGGATGTGAACGACGGCACGGACGTGAAGAACAGTTACGCGCTGCACGGAAAGTTGCGAGACGAGCCCCCGATGTTGTGGATGCGTAACACCGGAACTCACGTGTCCTACCAGCACGTTCCAAAGTCGTAAGTTCTAACTCTTTTTACCTTACTTTCTTTTGGAACTGTTTTAGCATTAATGAAGAAACTGTTTGTTTCCTTTTGTTTGCGTGTTCATTCTTGTTATTTCACTGTGTTTTAGCATTAATGACAAAACAGCCTGTTTTCTTTAGTTTCGTCTTACATTTTGCCTTTTGTAGGACAAAAGCACATTAATGAAGATCTTGGAGTTTTGTTGCTGA
>LGRX02000732.1:0-15788 GCA_001247695.2 Cymbomonas tetramitiformis | reverse complement strand
GAGATGCTGCAACGGAAATACAATGTATGCTTATGCATATGTGCGAGATGTCGTAGTGAGCACAATGTGTGTCCTTGTGCGTATGCTTATGGTGGGATGCTTTGAATATGGCTTTGGGCGCACACTCGGCTGGGCACTGCCGAGAGTGCGCCCACCACGAGGCGGTCAGGGATTCAACCAGAGCTGACCGGTGGCGAACCGGTCAGGCTGCCGCCCCTATCACCTGGGACGTGTTGTGCGAGATACTGCAACGGAAATATAGTGTATGCTTATGCGTATGTGCGAGATGCTGTAGTGAGCACAATGTGTGTGCTTGTGCGTATGCTTATGATGGGATGCTTTGAATATGGCTTTGGGCGCACACTCGGCTGGGCACTGCCGAGAGTGCGCCCACCTCGAGGCGGTCAGGGATTCAACCTGAGCTGACCGGTGGCGAACCGGTCAGGCTGCCGCCCCTATCACGTGAGACGTGCTGTGCGAGATACTGCAACGGAAATACAGTGTATGCTTATGCGTATGTGCGAGATGCTGTAGTGAGCACAATGTGTGTGCTTGTGCGTATGCTTATGGTGGGATGCTTTGAATATGGCTTTGGGCGCACACTCGGCTGGGCACTGCCGAGAGTGCGCCCACCTCGAGGCGGTCAGGGATTCAACCTGAGCTGACCGGTGGCGAACCGGTCAGGCTGCCGCCCCTATCACCTGGGACGTGCTGTGCGAGATACTACAACGGAAATACAGTGTATGCTTATGCGTATGTGCGAGATGCTGTAGTGAGCACAATGTGTGTGCTTGTGCGTATGCTTATGGTGGGATGCTTTGAATATGGTTTTGGGCGCACACTCGGCTGGGCACTGCCGAGAGTGCGCCCACCTCGAGGCGGTCAGGGATTCAACCTGAGCTGACCGGTGGCGAACCGGTCAGGCTGCCGCCCCTATCACCTGGGACGTGCTCTGCGAGTTGTTGCGGTGAGCACAAAGTGTGTGCTAATGCATGTGCTTATGCATATCAGTATATCTATGCGGTGCGATGCTTTATACATATTCAACTATAAGGAGCGCTCACCTTTAGTTGTGGGTCAAGAGTAGCTTTGGGTGCTGAGATCTCAAAAGCTTCCAACTGCCGATCTCTGACAGAACGGCTCGCTGCCAAAAGTGGTTACAACACAGACGCAAGAAGCGCCCGAAGGCCCAACCAGCCCATCAAGCAAGTCACAACAAATGCTTGCTCAGCGTCCACGTGACATTCAAAAGACCGTGTTTCACACCCCAAACATCCACGCAGGCAAGGTATTTGCCCACACCCTTCACCCATGTGTTCTGTGGCATCCTTACATCCTGAAGCCCCCTGCCTCTGGACATCCACAGCACATACACAAGGGCACGCGAGCGTGCCGAACGCACACTCGTTCGCTTGTTTAAAGCTATAAAAATCAACGCACTCCGAGAGATACGGTGAAGATGAGAACGTCCGAAAGGAGTGTGGAAAAAAACCCAACCGGGAGTCCAAATGTGCACGCAAGCAATAGTGCAAAATATCCGAAGCTCTCAATATCAAGGACCATATGCCACATATCCTCGTCACTGGGATCCACACGAGCACATCACAACGGCTTCAGAGCGTTCCGCCTGCAACGGTAAGCGCCAAACGAAAGCGCAAGTCATGCGCGAGACTTACCAAGTCGTGAGGTGAGCAAACGACACTCCAAATACCGCAAACCCAGCATGCTTCCGTGGGATAATCTTCGTGATAACGAACGATGCTAGCGCTAATCCAAACATGTGTCCGAATCCGCTCAAACCGTATCCGCAGTAACAGAGCACCATAGATCCGTACAGCTGCTTTCCGAGAGCGTTCCCCTTCAAGACACGAAAAGGCAAGCCCAGAGGCACAATACTGAATAGACATATCGCGAATTTAACGACTCCAACCGGAAGCCCCGTGGCTTTAGAGACATTTTCAATCATTTCGCGCTATCGTGTTAAGATTTCCCCAGGAAGTTAGCTCGGGAAGCCTGTCCACCCGCACAGGCAAAATGTTGTGCATCACAGGTCTCATATAAAAGTATTCGTATATTGGAGAAAATCAACGCTCCAAAGTGGACGTTGCAAGCTACAGTACGTCTGCGGTGAGCCAAATAGCGGGCGAATCAAGAGATAAATAAAAGGAAGCGTGCAGCTATTCCCAGCGACAGTTGCTTTACAAACTTAATGAAATGTCATAAAGACGTGTAGAGCGATGCGGAACGAACCTGTTTGAGATGACAATTATTCTGAGGTTGGCCTGACGATCTTGGTTTCGTGATTCGAGCTTAGGACGCCACTATGCAATAGGCCAGTATGAGAGGCAGAGTAGAAGCACGAAAGCGCGTGCAACTATCCGAAATGCAAGAAGCAACCCGGGATTCAAGAATGCAGGTATAATATATATTCAATATTTTCGCTTTGACAAATGTATAGACTAGGGCTCTATAACGTACGAAAAAGTCCGAAGATTTCTAAGAGGAAGAGGAAGAGGTTCCCAAGCACGAAGCAGGATCGTTCCTGAATCCTCTCAAGATGAGATTATGAGAATGATGTAGGCAGCAACCCAAGCCAACCGCGCAGACCACCTTTGGCTTTGAACTCTTCAGCGTAAACTTTGTACGGGTTATGCAACTTTCTAACACTAACGCACTACCAAGAAGGGAAGCGATTGCTTTTAAGTTAAGATTCTCGGAAAAGTTCGTTGTGAAAAATCGATAATCAGCTTTCGCTACGCGCCATGTCTGGGCCATGTCTGGCCATGTCCGGCCATGTCTGAGGCTAAAGAATACTCCCAGCTATTGCGTTTCTACAAACATGGGCATAAAAGTACAAAAAAGAACCATCAAAGTAAATGGAAATGCGTCACAGCGTCACTCACTTTTGTGGCGTCTGCAGCTTCGAAAATGAGTCTCGCACTTTCGGGCGAGTTAACAAATGATTCTCGGAGGTCGGTCATTACAGTATCCGCATCCATACATCTTAATATATCCGCATCCAACACAATATATACTCAAGAAGGGCTTGTAAAACCTAGAATACAACGGTCGCAAACAAACTCGTCTTACTCTGTGACTTATCGTAGATAACGTGGGGTACTACGGTCTACTGTACTATCATTGTGCCATGATGTGACACACCGTCCCACATGACGTCTTCAGAGTGTCTTTGAATTTCTTGGAGCTGTCTTTGATTCTGATATGACACCACTGTTAAAGGTGTCATGCTGTCTTCGCCCTGTCTTCGAAGGCCTTATATATATATATATCCGAGATATAATGCAGAGCTATTGTTTCTACTACATCAATGGATTCGAACAAATATCTACCAGAAGTACTTGACATGCGGTTTGTATACTGGCAATTTCTAAGATACGGTATGCTGTGTGAATGCACTGACCACCCACATATGCTGAGCAGTGTTCACCGTACGGCGTTGACGACTAGACGATTTGGCACGCCGTTCATGGCATGTTTGCAACGTAAAATCAAGCAATCAAAATATGCCGCTGGGTCTCAATCGTGACTAATCGTCCGAGATCGAACTATGAAGAACCACCCGACGAGCGACCTTCATCACTGCGGATCAGAGAATCAACTAGTGTCGAACGGCATAGCAATATAGCCGTACGTATATGAAGGATCGGTGCCTCAATATATGCCCTGCTATGTCGTGAATGTGTGATATGTACATCAATATCACACAGCACGATGGTGGATATTATGTACTTCATAAAATAAGTGATTTGTAACACATTTATTCACATAAGATTATCAATGTCCATCACGACTGACTTTCTCAAGTTCTCAACAGTTTTCATGGCAACCGTGCCTAAAGTGTACGCGTATTGCCATAGAGGTACCAATACCGTGCTTACATTATTGATTTTATGAGAAATACTTGAAATTGCCGAAACCGCGGTATTAAAAAAGAAAACATCAAAGAATTCGCGGACGGTGTGGATCGTGGAATGAAGAAAAAACTAAATTGATTGATTGATTGATCGTTATAATTCGTCAACAAGAGACAAATCGCCGCAGTTTAAAAAGTCCTCGTGGCTCGTGGATCCATCAACAAAGTTACGGCTTCGCCAGGCTTGCACTTTCGACGTTGGCGTCGCCAACAGAGTATGTCCAACATAATGATGTCCAGAAGCGAAGGGGAAGGGGATCTGGTCCACTATATGGATATTGATTTATCAAGTCATGCACGGACTGGCCGATGCATATGCTCTGCAAGAAATGTCAACCCAACTGTCGGTGTAGCAAGGCTACCCTCGGGGAACTCGCATCCCAGCGTTGAAAGCTCGACATCACAAGTAGCACAGCACGTTGTTCAGCTTCGGGTTGAAAGCTCACCAGTTTTGGCTCATATAATGGCTGACTTTGAGCACACGTAGTTGCAGATTTTGAGCTCATATAATGGCTGACTTTGAGCACACATCGTTATGAACTTTGAGCTCACATGACGCTACACATCTTGATTCTGAACCATATCAAAGCTCAAAGGACTCGGGAAAGCTGTCATACCGAGCAGATCAATTGGAAGTTGGATCGCTTTTTAAGGATTTGTGCTGTTTCCATTCTCCCCGATACATCCCGAAAATCATTCTACATTCACTCAGCCCACCTAATATTGATTAAGTCCTTTCGTCGTAGGGAACAATAATTAGAAACGCAATGAATAGATGTAATGATTTAAACTATACAGTGGATGGTCCAAGTGAGTATGATCAGACCCTTTTTCCTTGCAGATTTTTTTCGCTTTTCCCATAACGGACTTTCGTATCCTCTGCTACACAAGCAACACGGTTAATCATGGCTTTCGACTAACCGGAACTGGTGGTTCTTCCAAAACATTGGAGTCTCAGCAGTTGGTCTGTGACACTATCACGACGTTGCTCCATGGAAAGTGTTCAGCTTCACACGTTTAGCGTTTTTGAAATTCCAATACAGATCGTGATTAGTTCTGAGAGCCAGGTATTTGACAGGTAACTTCGTAACCGCGGCTACTACCACAAACATACTGTAGGCAACCTCGATTTTTGCTGCGCTCCCGCTCGACTAAGCTCTTCGTGCTTACTTTCAGTCTTACCGGCTAAAATACGCAAACAAACTGTAGCTCATCCAAGGATACTTCTTTCACGAGGGCGTAGCCACAACAAGACGCTCGGCAAACGTAACCATCTGTGATCCCGGCCAGGACGGGCAAAGACGCATGAGCATGAACGTTGGAGGGCGAATTATCGAGAGGCGTTCAACAGAGTAGTCCAAGCGACTCGTAGAACCCAAGACCTATGAAAAATATTACCGCCACGTGCTAAATGCGCGAACACAGTGCGTGCAACTGTAGCAGCAAAGGGGGGCGAAATAAGGCACCTGAGTTCAGCACCGTGGAGGCAGGTGGAAATTCTGTTTTTGAACTAAAGATAAGATTATTAAACGTAATATTATGTTTCATTTGGGGACTTTTCAGTTCTGGATTGTCCACTCTCAACAGGGGCGCGATGCTATTCGCAGTAAATGCTGGGCCTGCACTTCAACTGCTTCAAAAGGAACATCCTTGGACCAAGGAAAGGTCTATTAGTTGTCACTCAGGGACAGTCCCAGCTGACCCCCTGTAGTGGCGAGCCCGCGTTCCCTGAAACACATTCACCCGCAGAGACTAAATACTTCGCCGCAGTCCTATAAAGCTGAGGACAGAATAGCTGCGAGTGATGAAAGCGCAGAACAGGCCTAAGAGAGAACATAGAGGATTCCTCTTACCTGGATGAACATTCTATAGCTATTTAGCTCTTATGCTTTACTTCTTCAACTCCCTGTGAAGTGTGTGCTTTCGGAGATATTTGTTGTACTTCATGACTTCAAGCCTGTCGGGGGTGTTTTTGCGGTTCTGCGCGATGCAAAGACGCGCGCATAGCTTTAAGCTTACAAGTAAGAGATATTAGTCAAACACATTTTGTACTGCGGAAGCTCAAAAGCGCCATTACCTTTTCGGTGGTGTATCGCGATGGGGTGAGGCCCTCGCCTCGGGCCTCGGTGCACTCAACGGTGATGATGACCCGGATGCCCTTTTTCTTGGCCATGCAAGTGGTGACCTGCTTAGGACCACTGTTAGAGGTGGGGGCACGTGTAACGGGCGCCAACCGAGTTCCGACAAAAGATGAAGCTTGCATGATTATTTTTTTGACGGCTTCAACACAGGTTTTCCAAGAAGAGGTATGAAGGAAGAGAGAACGGTAGTGGACGACGTCTATGTCCGGCTTGCCTTCACATCCTGGAATATGATGTACTAAGTATGGAAGATTGGCACGCTTGATTCTCAATCTGGATTTCACTTGGATGACATGACAAAACCCCACCACATAGTTCAGCGTGGTGGCCTTATCGATAGGAAAGGGCTGAAGGGATTCCACGTTTGATAATGTTCTGCAGTAAATGTTGATTCCACGTTTGATAATGTTCTGCAGTAAATGTTGTATCGTGCAAACGTGGCGTTAATCCAGAGCAATCTGAAGACTTCAAATGATTGAACGATTGCACGTGGCTCCTTGGGCCGCCACAATGACATCTCGCTTTTTATAGCGCTTGCCGGGCGCTGCCGGCTCTACTTGTAGGGTAAGGGGATGACTGATGACGCGCTGACGCTGACGCGATCGTGATGAGTTTCAGTCATGAGTCAATCCGAATCGAGATAACCACTGACGTTTACGATCGGCACCCCCTGGCGCCCTGGGGGCACATTAGATTACCTCCCTCCGATCTTGACCAAAAGACAATAGATGATGTATTTTCAATTTTGAAATAACATGAAACATCAAACATCTAACATGTGACAACACATCTAACATGTCGATGTGCCGGATTTTTGGACACCCGGTTTTTTTTACTTGCACTTGCTGGCATGATAAGGCGGGGGGGAGGGGGGACTTGGGACTACGCGGAGTCTCTGGAAAATCCCCATACTTAAGGATTCTGATAGGGGGGGAGAGGGTCACGGGGAGCCCAATCTTCCCCCATCTATATGTAGTGGGGGGCAGTGGGCCCTCTGTCATTCAACCCTCGACCTGAAGTGTCACCAGTCATGTCACACCTCACTGTTGCTCCGGCCCAGCCGCTTAAACGAACACTCACCGCTGCCGCGGTATTTTAATCATCTTGCAAACAGTGACTCGTCCCCCTCTGCGTTTCTGTGTTCGCAGCAAGGCCCGGTATCGATAACCCCGATATATCGATATATCGGACTTATCGGTATCTGTCGATACGTGTTTTTTAGATATCGCGAATTATCGTTATCTGTCGATACTACCAAGTGGGTTATCTGTCATCTGTCGATATGAATCCCAGGATTATCGTTATCTATCGATACCGATTTTTATGTATTTGCCCGATATCTTATCGATAACGCGAAATTTTCGCCGGTCCAACCAAATAATAATAATAATAAAACATTTACGCTAGCAAAGGGGACAAAGTCCTGAGAGTGCGGTATCCCTGCAAAGCAGGCTAGTGAAAACACCAGGGGCTACTCCCTCTGCTATAGCGCGCCCACAAAGGGGCTCAACCCACTTTTCAGCAGGGTGACATCTAGAGAAAACGCTAGGTGCTAAGCAAAAAACTCTAGAAGATGGAGAAGCAGCCATGGCCGGGTGAGTGGAGGGGTGGCTGAATCTGAGCGGTGGGGAGGGAAGTCGAAGAACCAACATCCAAAATCCAAAGTCCAAGGATCGATGTACACCGATTTCGTGAACTTTTGAATGAAACCCGCCTCTCAGACTCGTTCTCATTATTTTGAATATATTTTCAGCTCCATCCCACACCGCTCGACACTATTATGCGCACACAATCGAAAATGGGGCGAAACAAACGAAAAAGCCCCGTCGGATGCACCCTTGTCGCGCAGGGTAAGGGGAAGGTCAAGCGTGCCCAAAAAACACCATTTGACATTAACGGCAGCGACAACGTAGAATACGTAGTGCGAGAGGTGAAGGACGAGAGGAACTCCTACGGCAAATTACAGTGGCTTGTCAACTGGGAGGGACTAGACGACTCAGCTGACACCTGGGAGCCAATTGCATATCAACATAAGTAAGCTGGTGCGCCAATTTTGGGGGGTGCCTGCTAGCTCGGCGGGTGTAGAAAGGTGCTTTAGTGCATGTGGTAGGATGCATAGCAACCTGTGAAAGAGCTTAAAGGAGGGTACCTTGGAACATTCCCTCATGGCTTCCCGGTGAACACCCTGTAAAGTGTACAACCCCCCGATACCATATCGATATATCGGGTGATATATCGTGATAACAGCTTGAATAATAGATTTATCATATCTGTCGATATTGAGTTTTAATTTATCGTTATCTGTCGATAATCTGTGTTGGTTTATCGTTATCTGTCGATAATTCCCAGCTGGTTATCGGTATCTGTCGAGAACAAATCTTGACTTATCGAAAAATATCGACGTACCTCCGAATAAGTCCGATACCGGGCCTTGGTGTTCAGTTCGACCGCGATATATAATATATATATCTGACAGGAAACAAGATATATAGATAGCTGCTCCCATTGCGCCTCCCAGGCCGAGCCAGCAGCCCCAAAGACCGAGTATCTCGGGTATTGCGAGTAGTATGTCGTAGTGTTTTTATGTACGTTGAGCGGGGAGGCAAATACCTCTGTCCGGGCCCCCGTAGCTTCTTGGACCGCCTCCATCAGTTCTGGGGGAAGGGTCCAGTGGTTCTGTAGGTTTCGTTTTCTGTGCTTCATTTCTGCTTTACTGGAGTATCTTATGAGTAGCTGCGCAATTTCCTCCTCGAACGTGTCAACATGTATTTTATGCTCCAGTTTCAGTTCCAGCCTTTTGGCCAGCTGGGTAAACGATATTTGACACGAAGTGGGAACTGATTCCGCGCGATCGAGATGTCATCAGACCTGAGACAGGTCGTCATCGTCATTTCGCCGGATCCGAGGTGCCACCGCTGCGAGGTGCACATGGTAAAGCTGCGAACGGAAGGTCAACGGCAAAGGGGAAGGCAAAGGGTTTAAGATTTAGCGGCAGTAGGAATAGTTTTCAGAAGCATATGAAAAGTATTCTAGTGCTTCTGAAAACTATTCCTACTTCTTCTATATCCTAAACCCTTTGCCTTGCCTTTTACTGCTGCACGCGACCGGCAAGCATCTTTGAAACTTCCGAGTTTCAAAGATGCGTTTTGTATTTTGGGTGCACCCTAAAATTACAAAACAGCCGAGCGCTTCCCGTTTGTGCGGGATATTCACATTTATTCCATGGCATATTTCATATGAAATATACACATAAGCACGAAGGCATCGGCCACGCATCTTTGAAACTAACGAGTTTCAAAGATGCGTTTTTGGTCATTTGGGTGCGCATACCCAAATAACAAATCAGCCGAGCGCTTCCCGTTGGCGTGGGGTATCCATCGCTTGAATGTTGAATATTCATTATGATATGAGTTAGCATGCGAGGTTGCGAAGGCATCGGGACAGAATCTACGAAACTGTCCTATGCCTTTGCCTTTGGGTTTGGGTTCGAACGTACCCAAACCCAAAGATGCCAAACAGCCGAGGGCTTCCCGTGCGTCCTAGCGCACGAAGCTTGGCACAAATACTGCCAAGATAAATATCTTTAAGTTACCTGAAGCTCAAGGCTTCAAGTTACTTGTGCGCGAAACGCGCAATTTGTTTCTAAGGCAGATGTTTTGGGTTTGGGTTCGAACCCAAACTCAAAGATGCCAAACAGCCGAGGGCTTCCCGTGCGTCCTAGAGCACGAAACTTGGCACAAATACTGCCAAGATACATATCTTTAAGTTACCTGAAGCTCAAGGCTTCAAGTTACTTGTGCGCGAAACGCGCAATTTATTTCTAAGGCAGATGTTTTGGGTTTGGGTTTGGGTTCGAACCCAAACGCAAAGATGCCAAACAGCCGAGGGCTTCCCGTGCGTCCTAGAGCACGAAGCTTGGCACAAATACTGCCAAGGGATATATCTTTAAGTTACCTGAAGCTCAAGGCTTCAAGTTACTTGTGCGCGAAACGCGCAATTTATTTCTAAGGCAGATGTTTTGGGTTCGAGTTTGGGTTCGAACCCAAACCCAAAGATGCCAAGCAGCCGAGGGTTTCCCCTGCGTGTGCATGTGTGTTAATTCATACGAAATATTTCATGGAATACATGTGAATATCCCGCACAAACGGGAAGCGCTCGGCTGTTTTGTAATTTTAGGGTGCACCCAAAATACAAAACGCATCTTTGAAACTCGGAAGTTTCAAAGATGCTTGCCGGTCGCGTGCAGCAGTAAAAGGAAAGTCAAAGGGTTTAGGATATAGAAGAAGTAGGAATAGTTTTCAGAAGCACTAGAATACTTTCCATATGCTTCTGAAAACTATTCCTACTGCCGCTAAATCTTAAACCCTTTGCCTTTCCCTTTGCCTTTGACCTTCCGTTCGCAGCTTTACCATCGCATGTGCACCTCGGAGCGGTGGCACCTCGGATCCGGCGAAATGACGATGACGACCTGTCTCAGGTCTGATGACATCTCGATCGCGCGGAATCAGTTCCCACTTCGTGTCAAATATCGTTTACCGCCAGCTGTTCCCCTGTCGGGCGTTGCACTGCTCCATCTCCCACCTCTTTGACATATTTGTCATACAGTTCCCTGACTTTCGCCGTGCTGAGAGTGCCTATCACACCTCCGTTGGGTTCATAACAGTAGGTAGTGTCGCCTTCCGTGCGCAGTTGCCTGTCCTTCGTGTCCAGTGTGTGTTTAATGTCCTGGTCTGGGTTTGTTTCCCCGTGGTTATCGCTAAGTGGGTGGCCCCCCTCCAGTATCTTTGCTCGCTGCTCGGTTTGCCTGCTAGTATTTCGTTGGCGGGCTCGCGTTTGGTCCTTTCACCCTGTTTAGTATCCTCCCATTGCCCCACCAGTTCCTCCCATCTTCGGTTCCCTGTAGGGTTGTGCTCCGGTATGTGCTTTCTAATTGTCTCTTCCGTGCTCCACGTGCTCAGCACATTCCCTTCACTGTCCGTCCACAGAGTTTCATACTGTATTACTTTCGAGTCTGGGTCCGCATAGTTGTCCAGGTACTGTCGACTGGCCAGTATTTTGGTGGGTGCGTGGGTTCCATCCCGGTCAGGTGCCTTCATCGGGTCCTTCATGGAGACAGTGACTTTAGCCCCCCCACTGTAAGGGGGTGGCAGTCCTGTCTGCCTGTGTCACCCCTCGACCCGCGGTGCCGTCTTGCCTGGCACGGTCACACTCAGCTCAGAGAATAAAACACTCTCAGTATATTATTCAATTATCTTCGCACTGTGAAACCCGAGGCACCCGCCTGACAGCTTGCTCTAGGTTTCTGTGATATATATATATCCGCCCGACTCCGTCAATCATATATATATATTTCACTGTTTCCATCAGGTTATCGGTTCACCACTTAGTGGGTGTTTCGATTTTCACTGCTCTAAGATCCCGCGGAACAAGCGGTTGCTTGCAGCGAATCCAGCTGCTTGCCAAGCTGAGCGCATTGCCGGCTTATTCACCACCAGCCGCGTGTTTTTTACGGCACCGGCCCTTTTCCTCGAGCGGAACCAGCTCCCGGAATTCGTGCGGCATTCGCACAACCGACCGACCAACATTCCACGTTACGTTCTTCCAGACATGAGCGCGGAACGCATCTCCCTCGGCAGCCGCCTTCGTGCTGCGAGGGAATCACCTGGGGGGCATTCCTCCGCCAGCCCCAACTCATCGGCTAGCCCTGACCGTGGCGGCTCTGCGGACCCGATTGTGCGCATGTCACAGTTGACCGCCAAGCCGACCCCAGTCTCTCGGGCGGCCACCTCTGCTGAGTTCCACGCTGACCCCACGGTTTGGGTGTCCACGCCTGTGAGGCCCTCCCAGCGTACGGAATTCTCGGACAAAATCGACTACGCCTTCTCCTACGGCGAGGAGTTGGCCAAGCTTCTACGGACCCATGGCTTCAGAAGCTCCGTTGGCCTTACTCTGGATGGACCCGATGCTGAGTCCGACTTCGCGGTCTTGCTCGCCAACATGAATCATGTTTTCGGGCCTATTTCCCGTGACGACGTCGCCAAACTTCTGGATCTGGACAACGAGTACACGGACTACCACATCGTCCTCAACGAGCTCATGTACGCCGTCCTCCCCACGGTTCTTCGCTCCACCGCCCTCACCCTGTATGAGGAGTCCGTGGAGTTCCATCCCCGCGATGGCCGCTGCGCATTGCAGCGCCTTCGTTTCCATGTGGAGGGCATCGGAGATCCCGACGAGCATCGCTTCTGGGTCCGCCTTAGGGCGACCATTCTCGACGAGACCGTCGACCCCGCGCCGCAACTTGCTGCTTTCCGCACGCTGGCCGAGAAGAACAAAAAGGTGAACCCGCAGTACAGCGACTCCAACATGGTGTCCGACCTCTACAGTGTCCTTCGTGCCTCTGCGGCCGTCTCCCCCCACGTCGCTCCACTTTATCTGGTGGTGTTACGCGACCTTGGGGCCAACGTCCCCTTCACCTTCGCCGCCCTCACCTTGCGCATCTCCAAGGTCTTCCGCGACGAGTTCCCCTTGGCCCGCCTTTCCGCGCCTTCCCCTCCGACATCTGGTGGTGCTGGGCGCGGTGGTGCTGGCGGCGGTGGTGGCAAGGGCGGTGCCGGCGGTGGTGGCGGTGGCAAGCCCACCGTCGGCTCCATGCATGCTCTCGGCTGGAAGAAGATGGCGCCCCCCGTCGGTGAGTGGAAGCCCGTGAAGAATGCCCGCTACCTGCAGTGGGAGGGCACCGGCCTCGTGTGTGTCACCTGCTTCCGCCTGTGGGCAGTGACCACGGGCCACCTTGATGCCGAGGGTGTGTGCCCCTACTCTTGTGCGGCATCCTTCGCTCCGGGGCGGGCGCCCGCATCCGCCCCCGCGGCGGCCCCTCCTCCTCCGATGTCGGCGTGGCCGCCTGCGCCACCGCCGGCACCACGTGCCAACTCTTTGCAGGCATTGGAGCCCCCGCCACTGGACGACCCCGCTCAGCAGGGTGCGGCAGCCATGTCCGTCCGATTCACGGGCGTGGGCCTCTGCGATGAGCAATCCGACGAGATGGAGCCTGATGAGGCGCCGCCGGCTTTCCATGCTGTCCGCGATGACGACGACGAGATGGATTGGCCAGCTTTCCGCTCGTCCCCTGTGTGGCTTCCATCTTTCTCCGGTGGCACATCTGCAACAGTTTCAATCACCGACGTTACACCGTCCGGTGCATCAACAGAGAACCCTTAGAGCATCGAGACCCCTGCCCCTAAATCCTTCGTAGAGCCACTGTTATTAGTCAGCTTCTTGGCATTCTTGTTAGCTGGACACTGAAGTCCCCTGGACTTATAACATTTGTATCTCTAGGGTTTAGGGTTGGGTGCTGCCTTGGCACCTCACCTCTTCGGGGTGAGGTGGTGTCATGGAGACAGTGACTTTAGCCCCCCCACTGTAAGGGGGTGGCAGTCCTGTCTGCCTGTGTCACCCCTCGACCCGCGGTGCCGTCTTGCCTGGCACGGTCACACTCAGCTCAGAGAATAAAACACTCTCAGTATATTATTCAATCATCTTCGCACTGTGAAACCCGAGGCACCCGCCTGACAGCTTGCTCTAGGTTTCTGTGATATATATATATCCGCCCGACTCCGTCAATCATATATATATATTTCACTGTTTCCATCAGTCCTCCTGTTTTGCCCACTTGCTTTCGTCCAGCTGTATTGGCCTTTCTCTGGCACTCGCTTGTGGGTTCCATTCCCCCATCATGTCATCCTCTTCCCACTCTTGATCCATCAGTCCTATACCCAGGGTTTACCTTTCCTGTTCCGTCCACTCCACTCCTGCATCCTCGAAGTGTCTAGTTTGGTTGGCCAGTGGGTACATGGACACCAGTTGTATTATGTCCTTCAGGTTGTTCCCTGCCTCATGTAGCGCCTTTATCTGCGCTGGCCAGTTTCTTATTTCCGACATAGCCTTTGTGCTTCTGGTGTATTTCGCCAAATCTCATGTTTTTCGTGGTTGCACATACTCAGGCTTCAGCTTTCTGTTCCACTCATGGTCCCAGTGGTCCCCTGGCGCCTTAATATTGTTGGGTTGTGCTTCACAAATATAGGGGTACAGGTGTAACATGCCTTGCGCTATTTTTTGTACCGTGTTATTGTCATGTGCCCTTCTGTAGGAGTCTACACTCCCTACAAATTTAGGAATCGTAGGTAGGGCCATGTTTGCCTTGTATCTACCTTGTGTCTGGATGGCCAAAAACCACGACCAGACATGGCCATGTTTAGTCAGTTTTTCCGCGGCGCAACACAACCCAAGTAGGGCCATGTTTGGTCGTGGTTTTTGGCCTTACTTACCCCTTACTTACCTTGTACCTACCCAATGTCTAACGCACCATACGTACGCCCGTGAATGCATGAATCACTTAGACATTGGGTAGATACAAGGTAAGTATGGCCATGTCTATACATAAACAAGGGTAAGTAGGGCCCTACCTATCATGTATCTATACTCAAGTATTGGGTAAGTATGGCCATGTCTATACATAAACAAGGGTAAGTAGGGCCCTACCTATCATGTATCTGTACTCAAGTACAGGGTAAGTATGGCCATGTCTATACATAAACAAGGGTAAGTAGGGCCCTACCTATCATGTATCTATACTCAATGGCTACTATCCAAATTCATGGTCCTCCCACAAGGACCAACGCGCGATGACTATTATGAGTGCTACATGGGTCTTTGAGGCGTATACGTGCGTTTGGCATCATATTTATGAGTCAATTGAATAATTTCCCCTACAGGATCGTCCACGCGTGTGCTAGAGGGGCGTGCTTAAAGGGTGCGCTTTTGATATGTTTTTTATCGAAATCGTCGAAAAAAAGATGGTCCTCCCACAAGGACCATAGTCGTTAAGCGTCCTAGCGGTTGCATGGTGCGCGGTGTTGGCCGCTCATGGTCGCACACCTTGAGTTTATGACCAAATATGAAAACTTAGTTGGATAGTCCACACTCTAGTCGCCATCTGAGCTCTCGTTTACCGTGGCGGGTGATCACTCCCGAGTGAAATAAGGATTTTGTGATTTTTGCACTTCTAATTTTCACTTCGCGTCAAGCTAACGAGTGCACATCGCTCACATACTTGCCCATATGGCTTATGTTAAGCTTTCAAAAAATCATTTTATGGATATACTTCAAAGGTTTAAGCACCATACGCTCCTACCACACTAGGAATGCACTCTAGCGGGCATCGTGGATAATGGGTCATGTTTGCACCGATTATCCCATTCCGGCTAAAAAATCGACTAAAAAGGTGTACGGTTGTTAATAAGCATTAGAGATGGCCAATATATGCACTCCAACATGACGCATGACCCAAATATGATGGGGACATGTGTATAAGATCGATATGATCGCATGGACGCAGGTGTAGCCTGCACATACTATTCCCCAAAAATTATTGAAGATATCGTATATTTTTGTGCCTTTTTGAATTTTCAAAAAAATGCCATCTGAAAAAGTTGAGGGTGCTTGTCGCAAATGCCAACGCCATGGATATATTGGGTGGATCCAGGCCGGACCAAGCATCGAAGTAATTAATATATGTCCCATTGATACTAAAAATAATTGGGCGCGCCTTCTAGATCCGAACCAATGCCCAATTAAATTCTTGCAACATTGGTCCTTGTGGGAGGACCATAATCGATTATGGTCCTCCCACAAGAACCATGGGATAGTAGCCA
>LGRX02000731.1:0-85995 GCA_001247695.2 Cymbomonas tetramitiformis | reverse complement strand
TCGGAATCCGTTCACACATTTCTCAGATTTGAAGAATGAAGACGTAAAAAAAACTGAGACAGAAATCGTATACAGCGTACAGTGTCACAGTGTCTGGCTTCATTTTTTCGCACTGTTAAGGGGAATTCGACAATGACACAGTGTTAAGAGCCACTGAATTTTTATATTATATCCCGATTTTTCAAAAGAGGGGGATCTTCGATTCCATCTCCGATTTTTTCCCCAATACGAAAAATCCAGATGTGCCACAAACCAAGGACTCCCGTCAGACAGGAATCAGGGTCCCTCGACCCGACTGCCGACCCCAGCCTTCTGCATGCGGGCACATGCCCCTCGTGCCAAAGGACTGAGGCCCGCAAATACTATCATTACCCCAAAGAGTACAGACTATGGACCTAAAATGCTATGCTAGGGCTGAAACCCTCAAAAAGCATAATTACCCGCTCCAGCACAGAGTCAGGCACGACAGCAATAACAAAGCCATCACCTAGCAAAGCCTACTGAACAGTGCCTAGATGAGAAGCAGCATGAGGCAGCTTCGCAGCCCCCCATCGAAGGATAACTATAGCTACCTCTCATCACAGCGGTCGGCACTGAACAGGCACAGGTCCTAGTCTCCTCTACCTACACTCTAATGAGCCGACTGCCCCTCTGCGGGCCGGATCTGCACAGCCTCCAGCTCAGAGCCCAGCTGCTCCAGGTCCTCCAAGTCCTGCAGCTCCTGCACTGAAAGCGGCCTCTCCTCATCCGTACCTGAAGCACAAGGGAGGGCGGGTGGGAAAGTCCACACAATCACAGTAACACGGCAAGAGGCCGTCTCAGTCCGTAGCTGGCCTCTTAGGCCTCCGACTGATCAGAAAACCTCAGTTTTCAGATCTGCTCCGTATGACAGTCATACTGCCTGTCATACTACACTGATCAGAAAACCATCAGTTTTCTAATCAGCTGCGGCTACATAGCCCAGCTTGCATGACACATATGACACATATGTGAATGGAACCCGGCCGGTGCAAGCACACAAAGATCACCACAAAGCAGTGCACGTACAATGCATGGCAGCAAACAAGCAATCAGGCAAGAAAGGCCGCCTACTCTGCTGAGCATGGGGCATGCTTCTGGACACCGCCAGCCTGCGGTTGAGGTTGGTAGCCTTGTAGGTGGCCGCAGCCGACGAGCTCCAGCCACCGTACTGATTGAACTCGAAATCAGTAACCTGGTCAGCCGCGGCCACCGCCGTGGCCCCACCAGACCGCGGGGACTGGGTCCCATACAGCTGCCTCAGAGCCTCGGGGTCCCGCCCGGATGCCTCACCAAGCATCCTGAACAGGTACTTCCTCAACTGAGGATAGTCCAGCCTCTTCCCCGTCAGGCAGTCAGCCGACGGGTCCCGCCGAAACCGCCTGCCATCAATCTGCTGGAACAGTGGCTCATCGGGCTGCACTCCCCGTGCAATCTGGGTGTCAACCCACCTCTGATTGCTCTCCACTGGGCACAACATAGGCTGCCCCTCCGCCGCCCGGGCAACCTCCACCAGCTGACCATACCTGTACTTGTCCGTCTTCCGCTTCTCCAGGAAGGTGGTCATGTGGGTCTCACAGAACTTCATATCCCGCAGTCTCACCTTCTCCGCACAGTCATACCGCCAAAAGCCTGTCCACATGTCCAAACCCAGTGTAGCAAACATCTGCCGAGTGACCCCTCCCAGCATCAACCAGCAACGGGCACCACTCTGCACGAATGCAAACTCCAGCGGCTCCTTCCTGTTGAGCCGCCTGTCCCCCAGCCTCCTGTGAGCTGCCTCCCGTACCGCGGCCACCACCCACCAGCCGATGAGAAGTGGGGTTCCGGTCCGCCGGGACCAGCGCCAAGTCATGAGCAGTGAAGACCGATAGCCGAAGCGGTCTTCACCACAGAGAACGTCCTGGCCGCATTGGCTATGTACTGCAAGTACATAGCCACCGTGACCGGGTCGGCAGGAACAGGCACCCTGGGCGGGTCACGGTCCTGACAGAAGGCCTGGTACCGCACGAATACCCGAGAGTAGCCCATGGTGCTAGCCTCACGGGTGCCAGACACCGCCAACAGCATGTCTGCCCGCAGCTGCATCTCCAGCGGGTCCGTCACGGAGAACTGCAGCCCAGCCCACTGCTCCCCAGTGCCTACGATGCCTGCATGAAAGGCAGCCCCCATCTCATACCCCTACCCCAGTCACAAGCCCTGCAACCTCCCAAGGTACAACGGGGACCGGGGCCCGCAGGCTCCCTCTCATCGAAGGAGACCCGCAAGAGGAGGACCCGAAAATCCGGCAGGCCCACCCCCCCCCTCATTGGCCCTTCCGAGGCCAGGGAGGAAGGTGTCCGCAGAGGGCTGGAGCTCCGTCCACTGCACCACACAGTCTGCTAAGTGAACCCCGTCGGGACACAGCAAGACCCACCACGGCTGGAAAGTCCAGACCGGGGCCACAATGGAGGCCGCAGCCCTCTCAGCCTGCAGAAACAGCAGGAGCCTCCCGATCATCCGAAAAGGCGGGTTGCACCAGTTGACGTGCTCCCGCCAATCCGTCTGACTGAAGGTGTCAACCCCAGACGTACCTGGACAGTGCCAAGCACTGTTGAAAGACGGGGCACCTGCACTGTCAAAAACAAGACAATTCTTATCAGTTGCAAACCTGTCCCGGGTGTGCCTCCACCCCCCGGCAATCCACGGGTCAGCCCACCGAAAGATTGCCGGATTGACCATCCAGTCATCATGGTCTCTGATCTTGGAGAGGGCATCAGCCCGGGTCTCAAACTCCCTGGGCATCCAAAGGGAGGACAAAACCACCCCGTGGTCAGCACAGAAATCATGCACCGCCAATGCCAGCTCCTGGAGCTCCTGATGCCTACTGCCAGACTCAATGACAAAATGCACAGCCTGATTGTCACAAATGACAAGCACCCTCTTCCCTCTCAGCCTGCCAGCAACATTAAATGCCCGGAGAGAGAGTCAAAAATGCCCCTGAGCTCCCTGAGAGTGGATGACTTCAGTCTGTCTGACATGGTCAGATAACTGTGGCCAAGCAACTCAGCCCCCCCTAAAGGCTGCTCCAGCCAGGAGCCCCATGCCACCTCAGAGGTGTCCGCATGGACTGTCTCCAGCTGGAGCCCCGCCCCCCTGGGCTCCCAAATGCCCCTCTGGTGCCTACGGAAGCCGTCAGTCAGCCAAAACTCAAGGTCCGCCCGGAGAGCATCAGAGCCCGGGACGTGGGAGGCCCACGAGCCCCAAGTCAAAGTGTCAGCGATGAGTACCGCAGCCGCCCTAGCAAACAGTCTGGTGACACTCCCTAGCACAAACCACTGGGCATTGACCAAGCCTGCAAACTTGGCAACAAGCCTCAGAGGCAGCCTATGAAACAGCCTCAACAGGTCTGACACACAAGCACGGATCTTGTTCAGAGCCTTCTCAGGCACGAACAGGACCCCCCCCTCCAGGTCTATGCCTATGCCAATATGCACCAGGGTACGTGTGAAAAACAGCTGAGACTTGTGCTCAGACACGAGCCAGCCAGCCTCCCGCACATCCCGCATAATACGGGTCAATACAGCTAAAGCCGCGCGGGGTCCGTGAGAGTAGGAGCCCTCACTGCAAAAGCAAAATCGTCCACGTAGGGGTGTACACGGAACCCGAGACCCCGCCACTTACCTACGAGCTCCTTGTTAATCTTCGTGAACACCCAGCAAGCTGGGGCTAGACCAAAAGGCAGCACACAAAACTCAAAGAATCTACCCTGCCACTCAACAGCAACATAGGTACGAGACATCTCGTGAAGGTCAACGTGGTAGTACCCCGACTTATAGTCGAAGTAAAACAACCCATCATCCTTCCTAAGCAGGTCTATAAAAGGCTGGAGGTGCTCATACTTGAACTTAGGAAAGATCAAGAAAGCATTGAGCCACTTACCGTTGAAGATCAGCCGTAATTTGTCCCGAGAGTCGTCCACCATTAAAGGTAGGACAACCCGCGGCTTCCCCGAGACTTCTCTCAAGGCGCCCATAAGCACACACTCCTGCACAGCCTCAGTGACAAAGGCAGTATGCCTAACAGCAGACACGTGATTAGGCAGGTGCACTCGAGGCGGAACCCTGCCATCCTTAAACTTCAAATTAAAACCGTTCTCAATCCAAGACATAACGTACGAAGAGCGCACGAAGGTCCGCCAAAAAGAAGCTCGCTCCCTAAGTCTACCCGCAACGCGAGGCACAGGAACGTCCTGCTCACACAAAGGTACGGCCTCGCCAATCTCTTCCACAGACAATTCAAGACCTGAAACACAAGGAAAACAACAGCCCGCAGGCTAAAAGTTCATTACAATTTAGGGTTTCGTCCCCAAAAGTTACATTAAGGTTGGGCATTCCACCACAACCGCAAAGCATTCCGCTACAGTAAGCCCATTGTTCTAGCCATCGTGGCTCTACATTCTCACAATTTTAACGGTCAGTGCCTCTGCCACGGCCTCAGCCGGCTGAGCGCGGCTGTGAGCATTGGTTCTGGTGGTGACCCCACTCGTTACAATTCCAGCATTGGAGCTGGCTGCCACGTCCTGCCTGAACAGGCGGTGGTGGCGGAGGCGCCCCAGGAGCAGCCGGGCGAGTCGCAGCAAAGGCACCCCTGCCTAGGCCCTTAGTTCGCCCCTTGGCAGCCGCAGCTTGCGCGGCGTGGAGCTTTTCAGCTTTCACTTCCTTTTCAGGTTTACGCATAAGCTTCTCATCTTCCTCATCCTCAGCGTACGATTTACGTTCTAACTTTTCGCAGATCTTCCAGCCAACCTCAGGGCCCTTGTCCGAAACCAACGCCAAGATTTTTGCGCGAGCCTTGGCGCGTGCGATTCCTTTTTCCGCAGTCTCTGACAAAAATTCCAAGGCAAGAGTGACGGTTTCAGGAAGCTCCACACCTTCCAATTCGTTCTTGGCATCATTAAGCGCTAACTGCGACGCTGAGTGTGCCACGAAGTGGTGCTGGGTCTCTAGGAATTCCTTGCGGAGTCCTTTGTCTTTGCCATCATCGTTGCGAGTCCACTCTAGGCGATCGGACCCTGGAAGCTGAGTGAGGTCAACTGCTGCCTCCCACGGACGCTTACGGTCATCAGAAGCTACTTGCGACAGTCCCTTGAGCTCAGCAAGGCGCGCTGTCGCCCTCTCCATCTGTCGCATCAACTTCAGTTGAGGTTGCGTAAGGTCCTCTCCATCCTGGAACGCAGCAAAAGCGGTCGCGTACGCCGGCTGCGCGTGCAAATCATCAATACGTTTCTGGCACAAAATCGGATCGGTGAACCACTCCATAATGAATATACGATATACTACTGAAAATATATACACTGAAAAACTTACGGTGTTAAAGTCCACACAATCACAGTAACACGGCAAGAGGCCGTCTCAGTCCGTAGCTGGCCTCTTAACCCCTTAGCTGCCAGCTGATGGACATGTCCATCAAACACTCAAAACTGATTTTCTCGGCGACAAATAACTCAAATTCACTTTTGAAGACAGTTTTGAAAAGCTCTTATCGAGCCGCATGCAGCCATGCACTTGGGAGCAACCATGTTGCGACGATGCTCTAAATATTTCCCCAGACGCACTCTATTTTAGCTTGACCATAATGAGTCACATCTAGGGCACATGTGTCATAGTGTTACAAACCCCTAATAATATAAGTAGCCCTAACCGCATGTTGAGCACTTGGTAAGATTATACCTGGAGGTATAGGGTCAATATTAGGGCTTACATTGTTAACGATGTGCACATCCATCAACATTTTTCAGATGACAATCACGTCATCGGTATCAAGTGTCATGTATTTCTAACGTTTGCATGTGATTCGCCTTGAGAAGACCTTTCCGACACTATTTTCAAAAGTTGAGGCAGGACCCTTATGCCAAAGTTATTGTAAATAAACAAAAATTTTCACAACCCCGAAATTCCTCCGGCAGCTAAGGGGTTAAGGCCTCCGACTGATCAGAAAACCTCAGTTTTCAGATCTGCTCCGTATGACAGTCATACTGCCTGTCATACTACACTGATCAGAAAGCCATCAGTTTTTAGATTTTTCATTTTTGATTGAGACTAGTCAGTGTTTGTTGAACCCAGAACTGTTCTAGAGTGTCACACACAGTAGAGGGCTCTGTCACTGTGACAAGACTCAAACTGGGAAGGGACAGGGTGACACGGGCGCTGGGAACTTGACAAACTTTTCTGATGACTGCATGTCACGGCTGCGTCTATCGCGTGAGACAGTGACCACAATGAACGTCGCCGGCAGCAGACGGTGAACACATGTCACATCGACATCGCGGACACCATTGCCGCTGCCGATGCCGTTGCGTGACTGCTTACTCGTTACTGTGACACTCGTTCTTCGTTGACCCATCCCAATCCGCAATTGCATCGTAAAATTCTTCAGCTACAGTACGCAATTTCTTCAACGTTCCGCCGCCTCATGGGGCGAACGGTGCTGTGACTGCTGTGATACACGCAGGGATTTCCAAAGTGCTCGGCTACTTTTATTTTTCAGTTCGCTTATCATAATGTGTAAACTTATGATACTATGTGTGCGCAGGTCATGTCGCAGGTATCCGATGGCGAGGAGGGACGCGCGCTCTTGAGATGTGGAAGTCGAGGTTGGCGAATGCCAACCTTGCTTGGGATGAAACCCAACCATATCGAACTTATCGTATTAAGATATACATATTTCACGTTTGCATCCTTGTGCTAGGAGGCAAGCACAAGAGCAAGAAAAACGGCTATGTACAAAACGCAAGAGTACTCAGTACGGAGTACAGTAGGACCGATCAGAATGATGTTGATGTGAGGTGCCTAGCCTGTCGTACGGAGTACTCAGTACAGTTGAGTTATGGAGAGAGTTCCTGAATGCATAAGAACTCTAAGTGTAACCAGTTTCGGGGATGAGAACTGAACTGAGAATTGTAACATAAAAAGTAGAGCCGTAACCGCTGTATATTGTGTATTGAAAGCATGCACTTGAAAGCAAAAGCATACTTGAAGGATTTACGAAACCGAAGTCCGATAGATTTACGAAACCGAAGTCTTATAGTTGACCAACGTAATCATACCTCGTGCGGTCGTTTAATAAGTGTAGATAGAATAAGTCCGAAACCGTAAAGAAGAGAAGAGCAAGAGTGGAGACTCCTACAAAATGGTAATTAGTCCGTGTTTTCACGTTGCTTCCCTGTTTTTTTGCGCGAATTCTGATCAAAACCACCTTGCCTCGCGTGATTAGCTAGCGTAGACCCTTTCTACGAAATCGAGAATGGCTGTTCTTTTGCTTGCGTTGCGCGGCGGTGTGTGGGTTTGAGGGTTCCAGGTACTCTTGGGACCGCGTTGGCGTGGAGGAATCTAGCCCAACGACAATCGTTTGAGGTGCGCGCTTGCCTTCGCGAATTGCCTTGCCCCCTTGATGGTTTCTTGAAATCTAGATCTTGTCGCTTGGGGTGGTGTTCGCGTCGGTGGGTGTGTGTTTGGTGGTTTCAGGTGCCCCTGAAGCCAAGACCGTCGTGAATTTCTTTTCGCACGGTAAATTGCGTGAGATCACTCACGTGGCAACCCTTGTTTGCGCATGCATAACGCATATGTGGCACGAGCGGTTTGGTTCTAGGATTTAGGCCTCAGGCTTCGGGAATTTAGGAATCGCGTGGATTTTTGGCAAAACCGACCCTTCGCGGCGGGAGCGCTGCGCAATTTTTTACAAATTGTGCGGCCTTTGCTAAAATGTCCTCGTGTTTCTAGATCGCGGATGTCCTAGGTGTTGTACCCTCTAGGCTCGGGAATTGCCGCGCTTCGGCCGGTTTGGCCACCGTCGTGCTCGTGCACGAGTGGTAAATTCCTGAGTGCGGCGGGTGCTACTACTTTGCAATTGCATATATTAGTGCCTCCCCACACGATTAGCATAGCTTCGTCATGTGCTCGAGGGATTAACAACCTCCTCGTGTACGGCGGGAGTTTGCGGTCGAACAGCACACTCCCCAGGCACTGATTGATTTGGGATGGCGCGAGATCTTGGCCGGGGCGTTAGGAGTTAAAGTCGGCTATGGCGCACGGCGGTGGTGAGCACCTGGCTCATGTGGCTACGTGCCGCGCGGCGCATATGGCTCGACGGCGGGCTTGGGATCGGGCGGCGTGGTTCATTCTGCGGCTTCAGGTGTTGCGGGATGTCCGTGTCGGGCGCGATCGTTGCGTGGTTTGGCTTAGGGGTCAGGAGATGCGGGATCGGGCGGCGGGTTTGCGGGCGTGGCGGCGGGCGGCGTTTTTCGTTGCTAGGCTTAGCTTTTTGCGGGTGGCGTCCCGTGGGATTGTGCGCCGTGCGGTCTTGCGCCTGTCCGAAGGGGGGGGGAGGTACCTCAGATCGGACGAGCGCAGAGCGCACTCGGCGTACGGCCACGTCACCGGTGCTACCTTTAGGGGAGCGCGTGGCCACAGCCACAGCACGAGCGCTGCCTCGAGCGAGGCTCGCGGCCATGGCCACAGCGCTGGCGCTGCCCCTGGCGAGGCGCACGGCCACAACCACTGCGCGAGCGCTGCCCTAAGCGAGGCGTGCGGCCACATCGGCGTTGCCCCTAGCGAGGTGCGCGGCCACTGCCCTAGCACCAGCGCTGCCCCTGGCGAGGCGCGTGGTGGCAGTCGCGGCATTGGCGCTGCCCCTGGCGAGGCGCGTGGTGGCAGTCGCGGCACTGGCGCTGCCCCTAGCGAGGCGCGTGGTGGCAGTCGCGGCACTGGCGCTGCCCCTAGCGAGGCGCGCGGCCACATCGGCGGCCCCTGGCGAGGCGCGTGGTGGCAGCGCGGCCACATCGGCGCTGCCCCTGGCGAGGCGCGTGGTGGCAGTCGCGGCACTGGCGCTGCCCCTAGCGAGGCGCGTGGTGGCAGTCGCGGCACTGGCGCTGCCCCTAGCGAGGCGCGTGGTGGCAGTCGCGGCACTGGCGCTGCCCCTAGCGAGGCGCGTGGTGTCAGTCGCGGCACTGGCGCTGCCCCTAGCGAGGCGCGCGGCCACATCGGCGCTGCCCCTGGCGAGGCGCGTGGTGGCAGTCGCGGCACTGGCGCTGCCTCTGGCGAGGCGCGTGGTGGCAGTCGCGGCATTGGCGCTAGTGGACGAAATACTGGCAGGACAACCAAGTAGTGAACACAGGTACTGGAAACAGGTAACCCACTTGGTTGGAAGTATACACAAGGGAAACGAACCCAGACCAGGACATTCGGCACACTACAGGCACAAAGGACGGACAACTGCGCACGGAAGGCGACACCACCTAATGCTACGAACCTGAGGGAAGCCTGATAGGCACACTAAGCACGGTGAAGGCTCGAGAACTGTATGACAGATATGCCGAGGCAGTAGGGGACGGCGCGGCACAGCGACCAACGGAAAAACAACTAGCCAAAAGGCTGGAACTGAAATTGGAACACAAAATACATGTCGACACTTTTGAGGAGGAAATTGCACAGCTGCTCATAAGATACTCCAGCAAAGCGGAAATGAAGCACAGAAAAAGGAACCTCCAAAACCACTGGACCTTTCCCCCGGAATTGATGGAGGCAGTACATACAGCCATGGGAGTCCAGACGGAAGTCTTTGCCTCGCCGCTCAATGTACACAAAAACACCAAGACATACTACTCGCAATACCCACGGGACTCAGTATTCGGGGCTGTGGGCTCGGCCTGGGAGGCGCAATGGGAACAGCTGGGAGCCTACCAATTCAACCCGGAATATACGGCTGGGGACCTCTACAGGGCACTAAAAAAGGCGATAAACTCCACGAAAACGGCTGAACCCGTCCTAGGGGTGGGGATATACCCCACATATGCCAAAAGCCCGTACAGGAAACTGCTAAACAAGCACATGGGATACAGGGTACATGAGCTGCTCGAGGTGAAGGAAGGGCAGTTCACCTTCTTACCACCAGACCACTGGATGCAAGGTAACCTACAAAAACCCAAGCAATGCAACTGGAACATGAGGATACTGGTAGTAGCAAACGCGACAGGATGGAGGAAGTTTTGCCCAGACGCGCTCAAACCCCACAGCATATTCAGCGAGGCCCTTCTTAAGTGCCCACAAAGCAAGGTCAGGACGATATGCAGGGCATGCTACATGCACAGGCCCCTTACACTCAGGGACACGGACAGGCAGCCCAGGTCGATTACAGAATGGGAGAAAGACTGTGGCATAGACCCGTCGCCATGGACGAACCACGAACTACCTGTGATGCACGCATTGCCAGGCGAACAACTGAGTAACCACACAGAGGAGATAATTGACCGCTGGATGGAAGACAGGAGGAGGGAAGGGGAACACAGAGGAGGGGACAAGGGACCGAGACCCACAACTACGGACGTACTGAGGGCCAACACTACGTGGAGTAGGGAGGAAATAAACAGGGACGCACTCAGAAGATGGGCGCTACAATTTACGGACCCACACACGACAGAGGAAGACGTAAACGGGGACCCGAGTGGTTGCAGTGGGAATGGGGTGAAATAGAGAAAGCCGAACCACAACCCGAGAGCCAGTGGGACAGCAACGGGAAAGGATACCCAGAGCCTGGCAGGCAACACAACAGGAACGATATGGTCTACACAGATGGAAGCCAGAGGAAAGTCAGAAAGGAAAACGGGGAAATGGAGGAAGTAACGGCGGCAGGCGTCTGGGACCCAAGAGGGGAACATGCAACCAAGCACACGCAAAGGTGGGTAGGACACTGCCAAACTGTCAACAGGGCGGAGCTCACAGCCATATATATGGCACTAATGCTGGACTCAAACATAGGAAAGGAGAAAGTAAGCATATGCACGGACAGCCTAACCTCACTTTACCAAATACAAAACCTGAGAAGAAGGTCACACACGCTGGAAAGGCATGGACACCGGGATATACTGTGGAAAATAATGAAGCAAATACAAATGCTTAACGGGGAAGGGACAAAGGTGGCCCTATACAAGGTCAAAGCGCATGTTGGGATACATGGGAAACGAAATGGTGGATGAGGTAGCCAAAAAGGCCTGTGACGAGGAGGGGAAATGCGGCTTAAACCACGACAACACAGACACAGTAACGTTACTAGCAATCTGTGAGTCCACGGGAAGACAACTGGAAGGACACCAAGCAATATTTAACCATGTAACAAAAAAAATACGGGAGGCAAAAATGACGGGAGAAACCAACATAATACAAAGACTGAAAAGAAAGCTAGAAACTGGGCCTGAGGAATGGGAGACCAAAAGGCAACGCATTGAGAGAATGGAAGCAGAATATGCACAAAGAAACCGAGAACCAACCGAACCAGAAGTAGAAGAAGGAGCTTGGGTAGACACATGGCCGGAAGAACTAGAATGGCAACAGGTGCAAGAGGAGGAATTGGAACTCCAGCGGATGGAACGGGAAGAGGAGGAGGCACCAATACAGGCACAGCAAGTGCAAACAGCACAACAGGGGGAACACACGAGAGAGTACGGGAATGAGAGCACACGGGAAGCAGAGTGGGAAATGGACGAGGAGGAGGAGATGAGAATGATGCAAGAGGAGGAGGGGGCACCCGGACAGGGAAGACGACAGGAATAAAGAAGAACCCAGAGCCAATTGGGACCTGACCAACCAACTCTACGGGAAACCGAGGAACTGCAAGAAACCCAACAGGATACTGCGTTGCATGCAACACAGGAAATGGAGCTACCGGAAACACAGAATATAGGCATGACAGCACAGCAGGATGCCGAAGGTGAGCTTATCGAAATGGCCCAACAACAGGAGGAAGCACAGGAAGAGTGCAGAGCACTCCAGGAAATGGCACAACAGCAGGCAGCAGCACAAAGGGAAGCACACCATGCGAGAGAATGGAGAAGGGCCTCGATGGAAAAAATACGGACAGCAGCACAAGAGAAGCCAGAGAAATACATGCAACACTTAAAAGGGGACAAAGCCATGCACAAGCTCTCGACTGAATACTGGAAAAAAGGAACAGAATACCTAAACGAACATGATGTGACTGTCCTGCTAAGATGCAGGGCGAATAAGCTACCAGCAGGACCATACAAAAAACGGCAAGGAGGGAGAAGGGCGCAAAAATGCAAATGCTGCGGAATGCCCAGACAAGTAAATTGCACAGCCCATGTGCTAGGGGGGTGCACAGAAAGGGAAATAAAGAACATGCGGTAATAAGCAGGTCAGATGAGACCACCAAAATAATAGCAAACGCCATTAGCAAAGGCAGGAAAGGAGGATGTGTAATAAGAACACATGCCGGGAAAAGAGGGATGGGAATGAACAATGGAAGACCAATAGAGGACTTCCTGCTCACAAGGGGGCAATGCAGATTGGACGGACGAAGCGCACCAGCACCAGAGCATGGAAAGGACACCATACCACACTACGTAGATATAGTAATGCTGGAAGGAACCGAAAAAGGAAACAAGCAGCCTGGGTACACACACCAGAAAGCAATGGCAGATGCAGGGCATATACACCTTGTAGAGGTAACATACACGGACGAAATGAGCTGGGAAGAAGCACTAAAAACATTATTGGGCACGATATATAAGCACACGGAGAAAATACTGACTAAACACCTAGGATTTGACAAACAGGAAGCCCTACACCTACTCAGGAAAATACATGACCTAGCTACAGGATACGCAGTAAGCCTTAACAGACTATATAGGAAAAAAAGTAGACAATGAACCGGACTAAGGAAAAAACGAATAAGAGTCAAGGGGACTCACAAAGCCCCACACCCCGTTCAAGGGTGTCTTTTTTTCTTTTTCTTTTTTTCTTACAACTTCATTGCGACTCCGTTGCCCCTCCGCCGCCCCCTACAAGGGCGTTTAGCCAGCCATGCTCGGCGCGGTAATTTATAACCACCTAAGACCGGTGGTGGGCGCAAACCTGCTAGAACAAACACACAGTGACGTACTACAAGCAAACACGCAAGCAACTCTCACATATGACCACTTCCACGACTCAGATATGCTGGAGGTTATAATGGGGGTATAACGCCGTAAATTAATAGGTAAACGCCCCCCCCCCGGTTGTGCTTGATATTGGATGGATCAAATGGAACATTCAGACCGCCCCCAAGTTCAAGAATAATAATACGAAAAATAAAATCACTTTGGCGGGCAAACTAGCGCAGTGCACACTGTTAAGGTAATGCTAAGGCGAGTATTTCAATTCGAAGCGCTGTGCACGGCTTTACTTTGCGACGTTTACAAATGCTTTTGCGAGCAGCTTGCGAGACGTTTGAAATTTATTTCGTCGCAAAGCCGAACGTTGATGCTGCAAACGCATATTTCACCATTCGCAGTATGCGTCCTATTTGGCACCGTGCTGACGAGCCTACTTGCGAATAGTATGCCGACGAGCAGAAAGGCGTGCGCGGTCTTGAATTTTGCGATAAGTGATAGATGTTCACGTTGCACCTCTAAGCTCGCATGATGCAGCAACGCACACTTGTTGGCCCAGCAAGAAGCGTATAGCGAATGGCGGCTTCCTCGTGGGGCGCCAACCTCGCTCATTCAACCCGAGGCGCCAACGTTGCGTGACCAGAGGGGGCAAGATGCGATCGCTTCCGCTTCGACCGCATCAAACAATAAAGCTACTACTGCCAATGCCGCGAGACGCGCATCATCAGCTGAGACCGTTGTTGAGAATGGTAGAGAAGTTGGTAAAGTCGAAGCCCCGTCAAAGTGGACAACAAAGAGACGGCGCACAACATCAGACTCGCGTTTAGCTGACGGTGCGCACATCCTTTCTTTACCAACATAAAGTTATTATGTCCAGTTGTATTAAGTGTGGATGGCCATCTCAGTATGTGTGTGTGTGCGCGCGCGCGCGCGCTCTGATGATGGTGTGATGTATTCTTTTTTGGGTGGCGCAATCCATTATATCGGCACTTCATACTAGTCGTATTGCAACATGTGTTGTACATATATGCTCATGTTGTGTGCGCTGCCCATCCGATCCATTTTGTGCCACTAATAATGAATAGTACGCGTACACTATATACATCGTGTGTTTGCGTGTTAATATGAATGTGGCACGCGTGGTGGTGTTGCATTGTTGTACAGCCGAGGAGCAGATCAAACTATTGCAACAACAAATCATCGACGCTCAGTTACATGGTGTACAATTGGTTAACGATATTCTCTGTGGCACAACCAAACTTGACATTCAACAGTTGAGAATGCAGCTGCTCAATCACGACGAGATGAAAGAGCTTTCAAAAGTTTCATCGATGTCCTCGGTCGGTGCAAAGGCTAGTGATGTTTCGTGCATGGAGTATCAGTCTCAACGCAGGCTTATCCGTATCAGTGAGCTTTTAGTTTTTGGCCTTCTGCGTAAACTCAAAGCTGGCATACCTGATCCAGGTGGCGCTCTCAAGTTGTTGTCGGATAGAAGTGCTGTTTTTAAAAGAGATCTTGACGTCCTCGGTTACCAACGACGCACTAGACCACCCTGTGGTCACTGAGCTTGCAAACTCTATCATAACGCACACACAATTGGGTCAGCGGAGCATTGCACGTCAGCTCTTATCAATATTAGTGGCCGCATTACCAAATATGGATGTGACGTATGCTCAATTATCAGCTAAGCTAACACACCATGCACATCTTGAGCCAGGTTGGTAACTTACTTGTATGTTGTCTTCTTGTCATGTAGGAGTGCAAGGATCCATCATCACATACAATTATGTCCCATGTCAACAACATTCTAGCAACCATTTTAGTATTCTAGTTATGGTGTCTCCATACATATTAATCATATATATATATGTATGTATGTATGTATGTATGTATGTATATACATATGTATATGTATGTGTATATGTATATGAATATGTATATGTATGTATGTATGTATGTATTGTCTGACACGCATTGGCACAACCACCAATATAATTTGATACCAACATAATCAAATGTTGACACATTATGTATGCTTTGTGCTTAAGGTGATGAAATCAAAGTGATCAGAGGACGACACCGAAAGTATGCGTTGTGCACCGTCCACGAGGTTATCAACGATGGGGCTGTCATCGTGATCAAAGTGGAGAATGATGAGGTTAATGGCTCACAATCACCGTCCACGGCTGAGTATACACTTGAGACAGTCCCACGCGATCGAGTGGTTGCATTGATGGACGTGAGAGTAGATAAATCTGCCATCCAAAACGATGTATTGCACGGGAGGAAATCATTTGCTGGCGAGGAGGTCCGTGTCGAACAACGCGCGTGTCAACGGTTCACCCGTCACACATTGACACACTTTGTTGACTTCATCACGTCAGATCAGAGCATGTATATCCTTGATGCCTCTTCTCACCATAAAACACGAGGTGTAAGGAAGGATATACGAGCAAACTTGTATGTCGCTTACAAGGAGTCTGCAAGGAGCTCTCCATATAATATATCAGAATCGGACATGGTCGGCAAAAGCTTTTTCTATGCACAATGGCCTGATAACATTGAGGATGCCAATTTCGAAACCGAATGTGCTTGTGGGCGGTGCTATCACTGCGGCACACAAACATTCAAAGGAATAGGCAATCTGCTTGCACATATTGCCTCGGTGTTCCATAGTATTCCAGATATTACAACCATAACTCAATTTCTTACCACTCAAATGGACGTAGTACGCGAGATGTTCACGTCTCAATTCTACAAACATCATTCTCTAAATTCTCGGACCATTCCGCATTGTCGCACACACGCATTGAGTGCGCCTTTTGGTGGAGCCCAAGCATCAAAATGTGACCGCGAGTTGCATATTGTTGGCGACGATGGATTCGTGCCACCGGAGTTGGAGTTGTATGAGGACTGGCTGATAGATAATCGGTCTGATCTCAGCGAGGACAACATCACCGATGGCTGGAATAATCTTTGTGGTCATTATAACGAAGATGGTGACCAACATGTCGATTGCGCAGGTGGGGTTATACACCTCCCCCCCTCGCCCAACTGAGTGTTCATGCCGTAGTCTATATCGTTGATTATCGTGAGTATACATAAAACTGCATTGGTAATGATAGCCGTCTTGATTTAAAGATAAGGGCGGCGTGAAATGCAACATTCACAATGAGCACTACAAATGCGGACAGGAGATATGACCACCTCTTACGCATAACGGGGCACTGTACATTTGCTAGTGGATTTTGTACAAAACCTAGTGGGTTTCACTATATAGTGGAGTGACTCCACTATATATATATATATATAGTGAAATGACTCCACCATATAGTGACTTCCCTCCACTATATAGTGGAGGGAAGTCACTATATAGTGGAGTCACTCCACTATATAGTGGAGGGAAGTCACTATATAGTGGAGTCACTCCACTATATAGTGGAGGGAAGTCACTATATAGTGGAGTCATTTCACTATATAGTGGGGTGGGAAGTGGGGGGCAAGGTGTTTCGAATGAGATGCTATACAGCGGTGAGGTGAAATATTGCGGAGGTATGAAATATTGCGGAGGATTATTATAAATTATGGGCCCTCATATATAGGCTAAATTTCAGCTCATATATATAGGCTGAATTTCAGCTCATATATAGGCTGAATTTCAGCTCATATACAGCTTCATGTATAGGCTGCATTTCAGCTCATACATAGGCTGCCCATCTCTTACGCATATATAGGCTCTGCATTCATACATACACATATGAGTTAGTACAAATATTCAAAGGGTGCAACCAATGAGCATCACCTTAGATATACACTTGCGCTCTCAGATCAGATACACCCCCGCGCTCTCAGCTCAGCTCAGATATACCCCCGCACTCTCACCTCAAATATACCCCCCGCGCACTGACCTTAGATATACACTTGCGCTCTCAGCTCAGATACACCCCCGCGCTCTGAGCTCAGCTCAGATACACCCCCGCACTCTCGCCTCAAATATACCCCCCGTGCACTGACCTTAGATATACACTTGCGCTCTCAGCTCAGATACACCCCCGCGCTCTCAGCTCAGCTCAGATACACCCCCGTGCTCTTAGTTCAAATATACCTCCGCGCTCTCAATTTTTTTTTGGTGCTTTTCATTGATCACATTTTAGTTTATTAGCCCGTAACACATCCCTGTGCTAATAATGAGAAGTTGACTCACGGAGTACTCACGAAGAACTGACAAACTTGGATTGCCGCCGTTTCTCTAGGTTGCGGCAAGGGTGGCAAAGTTGTTTCTCGCCAGCTAGTCATGTGTGATTATTGTCCAAATGTCATACATAACAACAAGAAGTGCTTGGGAGGAGAAGAACCAATCGATTTGGAGGTTGACGACTTCACGTGCATAGCGTGTACCATAGTGGACGATGGCATCTTGCATGATATGGATTGTCACAAGTGCAACGCACGTTTTCATGTCATCGCAGAAACCCGACGATTACTGCAACACATATCGGCAACTGGTCATTCAGACTCCGAGCAGTGCAATCGGTGGATGCTACCTCGACTTGAGGAGTACTCTGCCAACTTGGACATCTATGCCTCGCACAAGCTGCAGGACGGGCATCAGTCCTTTGCGTTTGCTGACGTCATGCGCAACTTGGGCGAGAGCGAAGCGCTGTGTCTGATTGACTATGGTGCAAAATCAAAGCCTGCAAAGACAACAAGCACTCAGAATGAAGGATACGGAAATGCTGCACGGATATCTCGCCACACTGCTACAATCGTACAGCGAGTCCTTAGAGAAGATGTCCAAGTCGGCACTAGTGAAGAAGATCGTCAGGAAATGTTTAATGTGCTCACATATAATATAGTTGCAAACAATGCCAACCAGTGTTCTGATCACGCTCTCCAAGTGGTGAAGGCCACATTGAAATTGCATATGAGTAATCCGAAGAACGAGCATCTCAGCGATGCAATTTTGTGGTCAGACATGGCTGGAGATTACACTGGAACGGCTTTTTTATATTCAATGCTTATCCTGGACACAAATCAATCCACCAATATTAATATCCGCATGCATGGTCATAGTATTCCCGGAGAGGGTAAGGCGATGAACGACATGAAGAATGGCATCATGAACCAACGGTTGAAGCGACTTCGGCGCACTGGCGGTGTGGGTTCGAGCCAACAGACTGCGGCTGAGTGCGTGATGGCAATGGACATTGCGAACATGAGTGGCGTTGTGAACAAGGAGGGGATCGTAGCAACCAACGATGTGACGATGGCACCAGGTCAGTCTCATGTCGCGAGGAGTAGCATGCAATAAGCTTAGCGGAGAGCGGTGACATGCAATATGTTGAGTGTTAATGTGCAATTATACAGTAAGCGAACTGATACGTAATATGTTACGTGGTGGCACGTTGATGTGATAGGCTGAGTAGTGGCATGCTGCACTTATAATCATAATAGCATAATGCGCTTAACGTTGAAATATACATTGTTGTTGGAGGGGTATGTATCAGACGCAAAACTTCTGAAGGGATCTATAAGCAAATTTCATGTGAAACAACGTGAACCCGGTACATGCGACCGAGTGCGTGGATGGGAGTATTATCGTATCGGACGAGGTAGTGTACGGGATGCCGAGGTTCCGGCTGAAATTGCAGAGTTTTTGGAGACTCGCATAGCTGGCATTATTGATGGCACTCCCGCCGATGCACACATGAGTAAGGTTGTCGAGCCTCAAGTCCAGAAGACACGACAACTAAGGAAGAGAGAACGCCTTAACAAAATCAAAGCTAAGCATGCGAGCAAGCTTGCTTCCCAGAGTTCACTTTCGAAGCAACCGCACCAGAGGACGACTCAAATGAGAAGTGCAGCTCGCTGCCAATTGCGCGCATGCATTACAAAAGCAGCTCAACAGCGTGTACTCATGTGTCCAAACACGGGGTGCTCCCGGACATTCACGCATGAACGATGGAGGTGTTTCAATGACCATGTAGCAAATTGCACTGGGAAAGCAGCCAAATTGACTCCGAAGGACATGGCCACCAATGCCATTGGCCAAGCTATGTCCACAGTGGAGCAACTACATGCAGAAAATCAACACACACTACGAAGCATCACGTTTGACACCTTCAAAGAAATTGGGGATGCGTTGCATCTTACCGATGAGCTGCTTGATGACGATGGGCTCACTCGTCAGGTTGCTGTCAGTGTAAAGGTGTGCTATTGTTGTGTTTGCATACTCGTGTGGAATGGTTGCTCAACACATAGAACTATTGTGGTATTGCTTTAATTGCACTGTGTGATTTAATTGGACGTATATTGGCATGCCGTGATATATTTCATATTCACGTGTACATACACATTACATATTTGTTTGTTGCAAACATGTGACTCAAAATACTACGACTGAATTTTGACGGAGTTGTGTTGGGGTACGTGGATGTATTTGGCCGGGCATTTATGTGTGCGACTTCAGCCGACATGCACACGAGCTGCAATTATCACATATATCGTCGAAGGTTGTCATCTCGTTATGATCGATGGAAGATGCATTGCTCCGTCCGAGCTCGCTTACGTGACATTGTTGGCATCGCACTTCCCAATATCATTGACATTTTCACTGCCACCTCCGAGAATGCTTTCTCGTGGCTGGGCACGGCACATACCACGTACCAAATATAAGATTGCAACCACGGAACAAGAACAATTCTTTTCTAAATGCTTTACAGATCCAGTTGATGGCGAACATAAAATCACAGCTGCAAGGATCAAGGAGAGAATGGATCAAGAATTTGTTGGGCGTGAAGAGCTTCAATGGTCTGAATATGAAATTCAGCATTGGCTACAAGGACGGTACGAGAAGGTACGTACATCCAACGTATTGTAACGATTGCAACAATCAACGTTTTCCTTGCCTACTATCGGATACCCGTATGTTTGGCTTACGTGGTTTGTGCGTGGTGGTAAGCCAAGGCAGAAGTTCAATAACGTGTTCCACCAACACGAGTAGCATTATTTCACCTATACCAATCACGGCCATATATATGTGTATACTCCCTTTATATGTACTACACTCATCAATCATCACTCTCCGCACACCTGTTGAATTTCTTTAGGTTGTGGTGTGCTTGATTTTGCAAGGGCTCGTGCTCTTGTGTGTGTGTGGGTATGTGTGAATCGACACAGTTGAGAAAGCACAAGAAGGCGATGGCGACAGACGGAAGCCAATTCGCACGACCTCACGATGATAGTGCGCAGGAGGACGAGAACACACCACCCAATGATAACTTTGCTGATCTCACAGACGTCCCCTGCATGCGATGCGGTGATGCAGATGACACGGAAGTTGCCATGGTTGCATGCGAGATAGATACGTGCTACAATTTATGCCATTTGACATGTTGCTCACCGCCGCTGAAACGAGTTCCGAAGGGAAGATGGTACTGCAGCCTTGCATGCAAGACATCTAGCAAAGCGCCAAACGAAACACACTCTTAGAAGAAGATGCAGATTTACAATTTTGACAACAGCCCAAAGCAACACACATGATCGATACACATGAATACTTCAGTGACGATACATCAGGCAATCGTTAATACGTAGCAAGGTGCAATTTGCTGAATTATGGCCGCAATCACTATTGTTTGTATTTTAGTCCATTTCACGCAACCTTGAAATCATAACTCGGGTACTTTTGGCATGTAATGAGCATAAGAGGACATCATAGATTGATTTCCAATCATAGAAAAAAGCTCGATGAGCTGATGAAGGCGACCGTTAGCGAGGTGTAAAATGCTAAATTATTGCCAAAATCGCCGATTCATTCTAGTTTCCTACCTTAACACTCTAATCAAGGTGAATTGTAACATGTAATGGGCATTTGGAGACATTGGAGTTCAACATCACAGCAGTATCAAAATGCTCGGTGAGAATGATAAAGTGGTCAAGGCAAACTTTGAATTAGGGCGTAAATCGCGAAATTATTGCCGAAATCACCAGTTTATTCCATTTTATGACATCAAAACCCTAATAAGCAGAGGGTGCGTGTAATATATGATGCGCATATATGGACACACCAGAAATCGATCCCCCATTATAAAAAAGTTCGGTGCGAACGACAAATTGGTTAAGGAAAAATTTAACGGAGTGTAAATGGTCAAAGTGTTGCCGAAATTGCCGTTTAAGCCCATTTTGTGACCTTAAACCCCTAATCAGAGTGCGTGCAACATGTAACGAGCATATGAAGACCTCAGATATCGATGTCTAATCATCAAAAATGGTCGGTCAAAATTATGGGCTGATCAGGGCAAACGTTAAGGGGGTGTAAATTGCTAAATTATTCCCGAAATCGCAATTTGAGTCCATTTGCGGCCCTAATAGCCCTAATTAGTAACATCGAATTGGCATGTGGGCACATCAAATATCGATTCCCCACTATCGAAAATGTTAGTTGAGAATGATAACGCGTAGTGGGCACGCTTCAAATGGCCCATTAAAATTTTGGGCAGTTTCGGCATATCTGAGTCATGGAAGTGGTCATATGTCTACCGTGAAACTGTGAAGCTATACACGCGAGATAATACGAGTGTTATAGCTTCCGCTGTATGAATGTGATGACAGCGCCCTAAGATGTCAGGAATGGAAATGGCACATGCAAGCGAGCTGTGTCTGACATCGTTCCAAAGTCGAAAGAAGGAGATGACGGTGATGACAGTGTGATAGTCATATTAGTCGAACCGTATCGGTGATGATACCGTAGATGGTGACACTGTCGGAGTGTCGTATCCAGCAACGATTGCTGCTATCACTCGGAGACGAATGTTTCCGTACAATGTAAGTAGCGGCAGCGAATATATCCACCTTATCAAACAAACCTCTTCTCTTCGTGAACGTCACCGGACGCTTTTATACTCCTAAGTGTGGTCAAAGCGATTACACGCAAAGGCGACAGTGGGGAAATGTACTACGTGCAGGTATTAAGCGTAGCATCGCCAGTGAAGACCGGGGAATAATCCCGCCAGACGGGACAAACACCAGTCACAATATACCCTAGTCCAAGAAACTGATGAAAAACGGCGGCATTGCTGGATGAGGAAAAATGGGTCGTGGCAAGCAATTTGGAATATAAAACTCCGCCAGCGGCGGGCAGTTTTCAGAGAAATCTGGCCTCTGGTCCGAGTAATCGCACCATGGGCTGCAACCTAGAAAACTATTTTCTTGGACTATGCGCAATACTAACAGTTTCATAAACGATAATAATGATGATGGTTATGATAAAACATATACGTCGATGCGTAAGGCAAGTCCCTCGGCATAATGTCGCAGCCCTTTAGATAAATTCAAAGGCATATAAGGTGAGATTGTTCCTCACAAATTGCACTAGGCAGGGAAACATTCCTCTCATCGGGGAAGCAGAGGGGCAAGGCACGAGTCAAAAGCGTGCCGCCCACAAACAAACAGAAATTCCAAAACAAGAATGTAGGTACCGTCTCCGTACGGAGCACAAGTTCCGTCTGCGAGTCCAGTTTAGCACAGAGAGGGATACACGGAAGCGTCCTGAAAGCTTTATTCCGATGCCTCGAGTTCGATCCCTCGCATGGTTGCCACACAACTGACCACCGAGAACATATATCCGACAGAAAAATGCACGCCTCAAACAACCCTCAACTGCACCTAGGTATGCATCGCGAGGAACGCCAGCTAAGCACGCTGAACAGATTCCGAAAGCGCATCGCACAAACAAATATGACGAGAGCGAAAGGGACCGATACACTCAGGCACGCAGTCGGTGATCAGAGCACATAAATAAAGCGCCACCACCTGTAAATGGAATACACTGCGCAATCCACGCAGGCAAGAACACGCCCCCGGGGCTGTTCAGCATACCGATACACAGTCGTTCCAAGACGTTCAATTTTGAAACTTCGCTCTTTCAACTCATCTAGGCCGGCGTAAACCTTGTCCCGGTGTTAACCGCGACGCTCGCAAAAGGCTTTGACCGGGGATTTGACCGGGGTTTCGACCGGCATTGAATGCCCCTACCGCCTATTGCACATTTGTTTGACGCGCAGCGGAAAGCCTGGAACATCGAAGATCGAAATATACAAGTGTTTGACTACGACATTATCCGCTTTTCAGTTTTGTGAATCTTTGAAATGCGGCTTCGTTGCTTGCCAATACTCACGTGTGGACGTGCCAACCACATTGATTATTGCCATCCCAAAATGCCAAATGCAAACGAGAGATGAGACTTTCGCATGGTAATGGTATGTTTGCGTCACTCAATGATAGAATATTCTCAAGGTTATTGAAGTGGTTCTATCCTCATACATAGTGTATCCTCATACATCCTCATACCTGTGACACTCGGTGTGTCACAACACAGGCTTACGGATCAGTCACGGTCCAGTGTTGGCTACCTAGGAATCTGTCATAGGGGCCTGCACCGGGACTCCCGGTCAGGGCTGCCTATACAGATTTCAGCACCTAATACTTGCATTTCAACCGCGGGTGTTAACTGCAAAGCTCACAAAAGGTTTTACCGGGGTGTTACCCGCAGGGGTCGGGGTTTACACCGGCATATCGACTCATAGGTTCAATTTCTAACTCGTCGGATCGGCCCCATTGCCATCGCGCTTCGCCATCGCGCTTCGCCATCGCGAGCGCCAATCGCGAGCCTGAATCGTGAGTTCGTGACTGCCTTGTCACACGACCGCGCCCCCAGCGCAAGCGCGAATCCATGACAGCGCATCGCGATATCATATCATGTCACTCATGTAAACCGAGCACACCGGTTGCATGCCACACAATTGATATCAGATCATGCCACTCATGTAACACGAGCACACCTGTCGCATGCCATACAAACATGATGTTAACATTTATTGGCATTACACATAATTTATGTTATCAAACTCCCAGCTCTCATCACCAAAATCAGCACACACTATATTGTTTGCAAATTTTGTTTTTGCACAAATTTTAGTTGTATCAAACTGAATTCGTCAATGATGACATAATATTTTCACTTCCCAAAACGCTTTTTTCAAGTTCCCCAGAGTTTGGGTATCCCTTAAGTGTTGGGTCTCCTCTCTCGTGAGTTCTGCATTAAGCAACTGTAACTTCATAGAACAAGCACTCGAAGCGCGCGTTGACTTGACGGCACAGACCATAGATACAACTGGATAACGAAAGACATGCATTGCTAGTTTGCCCGTATCCAAATACAAAAATGTAGGTAGGGAGGGGTAAAATTAACGAGTGACAAAAGACATGCAAATGAACTGTATAACCGGACTGAAATTAATGTAAATCTTAATATATACATGTTTGGACTTGTGTGCATTTCATTCTTCCCTAAGAGAAGATGTTGTATGCGACATATATTTTGTATGCTTGCTTTGTACTCTTGTTTGCTCTTGTCTTGACATCACTAGAGAAGTCACGAACTATCAGCAGGGCACCAAAAGTTCCTCTACACAAAAACCACGAGCAGACCTGTAAGTTCCGTTTAGCATTCCATAGCCATGTCCATTCCTGCTGCCATCGGAAAGCTCGGTCCGGCTATCCCTCCCAACCCACCATTCGGCAAGCCTCCTATAACTCCGGCAGGCACACCCCCTACACCACCAGCGGGGATGCCAGCCATACCTCCCGGCGCTAGCATACCATACATCTGTGCAGGAGCTGCTGCTTCGTTGCTATGCAACATTTCTCCGGATATGCTGCCATCCATCGAGTGATCGTTGCCCTGCACCGCGTTCGCAGCAGGATCGACCAGTCCTGCAACTGGTATGCTGGCGGTCTGGTCGAATTCGATTGAAAACTTAGTTACCCTAGGCTTATCTGCTAGAATATTCCTTTGAATCCTGAGACAACAGGGGCCACTGAGTCAGTATTTTTCCGAAGCTTCTTACACAGTGCACGGCAAACATAGCTGGTGACACACGGCGCCCTAGTTGTTCCTTGGCTCCCTAAGTGCTACACTATTGCAGCTGCACAAGAATAGTATACGACTTCTATGGTGTTCGAAGCCCGCCTCGCAGTCTCAGAGTGAGCACTGTTCCAACACACTTGGCAGCTTCAAAGGAGTACAGTGTCAAAAGGCGTACTTGGCTAAAATCGGAGTCTCAGGAGGGTTTTCTCTCAGCTCCTCCTCCGCATATTCGTTGTTCACATAGTAGCCCACTCGGATAAACTCCTGTTCCAACAAGCCGTTCCAAGTTAAGATGAGAAAGCCAGTCTGTTAGCGTAGTTGCCAGCTTCGTGATATCGTAATCTTGTTTGCTAAAAAACTGTGTTACAAGCCCCTTGGAAGAAGAGCAGGGAGAACATCAATGCTGCACTGCTGTGCGTTCGACTCAGGATATCTTCTTTTAGACCACGAGAGGAGCGGCTCAAAGCACCTGAGCAACAGAGCGGTTGAAAGCTTCCGCGCGATTCTGTGCTGGAGCACAAGCAGGCAGCTACAGCACACAAGGGCGCGGCAGTCTACGCACAAACCAAGTCGATAAGGGCAGAGAGTGGACGTCGGAGTAGTTTACAGGACTTAGCCCTGAGCATCGAAATGCGTACTGTTTCCCAAGCAGAGAGTGCAAAGGCTAATACTTGAAATAACGGCGACCGCATTTCTGGCAGATATCGATTCTGCGTTCAACGTGTGCTCCGAGCGTAAAAAAAAGGCAAAATATTTAGGATTTGTGAACGTGCGAAAGCTTGAACAAAAACTGACTTAGTCTGTAACGTAAGGCTCGCGAGTACGAGGAATGCCCAAGCTGCGATGAGCGTCCTCAAGGCTTAAGACTCTGCGGCGTGCAAGCAGAGTTATTGGACAGATGCGTGCGGCACACGGTATCGGCAGCAAGCGAGCCTTTCTTGTTACCTGCACTACCCTACTTCCAGTGTTTGGAGCGCTATCCTAGGGCGGTTGTATCCTCCAAGGATGCTGAGACTAAGGCTTCTTCCGGCAGTTGCGCACAGGCTGCCTGGATCTACCTACAGTGGTATTTGTAAAATCGTATTCTTTTCAGTGGACCGGTAAAAGTTCAGATTTTGCTGCCGAAAGGTTATTGCGCTCACAAGCGATTGAGTCTACGACATGAGATAACTTTCTTCGGGTGAGAGCCTGCGTGATACCGTATCTTGTTACGAATTATGAATCGTCGGTGAGAGTTCAAACCCCACCTTATTTCTGTAAGAACACGTCAGCAGCAACACCGTGACGCCAATGATATCTGCAGCAGGGATCTTGGCGGGATCTGGCGGGTCCGCCTGGAGGTTGGATACTTGATCCACTTAGCAAACGAAACAGCGAAGGTTCGAGAAACAAAAAAGCTCGCGTTCGGTTGTCCGTCCAAAGTGGTGAGCACAGACCCAAAGCTAAACTTGCGAATGTTGCATCAAGCAGATAAACCCGGGATGTGCAGGAGAACACGATACCTGAAAAACAAAGCGATAACTTCCGGCAACGACCGGGCCAACGAGAACGGAATCAAGCACTTGGTCAAACGCCTCGTTCTCCGCGGAACCGACATATGTCAACTTCCACTCCAGGTCTGCATATTTGAGCATATTCAGAGTCGAGTGAAGAAAATCCAGCTACTTAGCTTTCCTACCACGCTGCACGTTTAAAAAGGGTCTAACACGTGAAAATATACGAACCTTCCTGAAGAGTGGGGAGCACACACTCGTACTGAATTTCGAACTGTAGCGGATTTGTGAACAGTGATGGGTTATCCTGTCGAACCAAAAAGTGGGAGTTAGCGGAAAGCTCGAAACACAGCAGGTGAAAAGTTCGGGTTCAAAAACGTACCAAGACGTTCACGGAAGTAACTTGCACGGCGCTCATCGTTCAGTCACAGAGAAACGAAGGCTCTGACGGAAACTCGGTAGTTAAAGCGGCTAGATAAAGCACGCACTAAAGTTCTTTCAGTTCTTTGTGAACACTGACTCAAGAGACTATCGGCTAGGTCAAGTGGAGGTGTACAGCGACGTGGTATATTCCAGTTGACGCAACGTTCACGCTCGCACAAACAAACTATTGTGATTTGACGGAAGTTGATTGCAGTGCGTCCCTGAACTGAACACGGGATATAGTGCAGAAGCCGTGCGTTTTAATTCTCCAATATGAAAAATGTGCACCTTCACGATTACTGCCAGTGAGGGAGCGGGGAAACAGTCGAGTGGAGGAAGGTGGTTCGCTCAGCAAATTTGCACTTTTGAGTTTTGTGTTCGCCTTTCGTTTGGGTTAGCCAAGGCGCCAGGCAGCAAAATATTTGAGTTATCAGTTTGTAATTTCGATTTTCAATTCTTTTCTTTTCCGTCTGTCGTGTGTCTGTTTCATTTGAAAGTTCATCGCATCCGATGTTCCGATCTCATCATACGATCGAGCGGAGAGACGCGGCTCTGCGGAGGAAACGCAATCGCTTCCGTCCGTCATTCGATTGTTAACTTTTAAAGCTCCTAAGGCTAAGCTCAAGGCGCATTTGCACTATCATATCACAATAAGCTAACTCACACAAGGGGTATAAGTTTATACCCCTTGCTCTCACATAAGCGATACAAGCGGAAGGAAGGTTTCAAACGCATAAAACGAAAAGGGTACTGTAAGGGATTACGGACGTTAGAGCTGCCCAACTTAAACTTGTCCGTTCATTTTTAACAGTGGCAATTTTCCGAATCCGACAGTCCATATACGATTCCAGAGATCAAAATACGATACATTCCTTTGTTGCTCCCCAGGAATCTCTTCGGACCTTCTGATGTTTCCGATCTGAAAACGTTGGACGGCTCAACTTTAGTTGGGCACCCCTAACGGACGTGGAGGCCAGATTGTGCTGACTCTGCGGAAGACCTTCGTCAATAATTTCCGGTTCTGTCATATTTTATGCCATTTGGTGCTCACACTGTGTCAGCGTCAACGCCCTTATTTTCGGTGGAGCACCCGCACCCGTCGCGTGACACAGTCGAGTGACACACGAGACACGACATCGACAGAATAGTTCTAGTGTCAGGGAGCTCGAGCTGTCGTGTGGCATGATATGATATGATATGATATGTATCTCAAACTGGAAGCAACTCCTACCTCAGAGGTATCGTTCCACCATCAGCCTGCCTTGCATTCGGTTTCGCTGTAGTTTGCTAAGAAGGGTCCTTATCGCGCGGTGTGCTTAGCAGTGAGTCAAAGCTCGAGTGCTAAGCTGAAAGCGGGCTGCTTATCTGAACAACCCGAACTCGGCCACACCCATCCTAGTGTGTTCACTCTTTGCTTTCAACATGAATTGTGCGTTCGTGCTTTTGGTTTGCACGGCGATATTCGAAGGCATTCTGGGAGTGCCCTTGCCAGTTCATCCCCCGAGCATGCCATCCGAAACCGCATCACAATCCGTGAGGACTGATCTCTTGGAACATACCACCACCTCCTTGACTCAGACATTTCCATACGAGTGGCGAGGAGGCTTTATCGGCGCCGGCAATGATGCCATACCAGCGAAGCAGATAACGGTGAAAGATGCGTTTGCGACCTGTGATAAACTAGCTCGCTGTCGAGGTGTCTCCTACGAGGGCACAAACACCACTACTGGCCCTGTCCTTGTATACTTCAAGATCGTTAGTGATATTGTGAAGTCTGACACATGGTCGAGCTGGGTGAAAGTCGGAAAGGTTACGCCGCCTGCTGCAAATATCTCCGTTGGAGGCACGTCGAACTTGCAGCTGCTCCTGCGACAGAGTTATTACACCGTGCAAAATCTGAGCCGGACTGGTGAGGACTGGTCGTTTTCTCGACCTCTTGATGATGCGTCAGTACTTCCGGAGTGTGCATTCATCGGGGACCTCACGTTACGTCTCCGGTCTGGAGACAGCGAGGCCTGGTCCACATTCTCCACCTTCAGCCTCGGTGCACCAGCGAGACCCTTGCCAAATTACCCTCGGGGCCGCATACTTGCAGCGCAGGTGAGCACTAAGTTTGAGTTGTATCTATCATCGTTGGTTTATTCCATTATCCTTGAATCCCCGTCCTGAAAGCCGCAGACGTGCACGCCTAGACGAGGCTCTGGAGTGAGTAGAAACTGTCAACTCAACATGCCCAAGACAAAACTCGTACTATGCCTCGCCGACCTTCCCAACCATCCCAACCGAACTATATGATATCGATCCTTCCCAACCAGTGCATAGCCATAATCCTGGAGCCAGTGATGTGAAAGTTTAGACAGAGTCCAGAGCGTCCTCTCGGTGTATGCGTCGCGAGCTTGGTGGACCGCGAGTCAATTCGAAGGGTCAGAGTTGGTATATCAGCTCATTTTACCCCCGCCTCTGAGCTGGTCAGCAGTCAAGCCAGTGGGGTAATATTGTGTCAGAATACTCACTTTCACCCTTTGAACCGCCCCAGAACGCCTGAGACTCGCGCACAGCTGAGCTCCTGCCCCTCCCGATCCCTACTGAGCCAGATATGCCGGATCCGATACAGGATATCACAGAGCTCCTCGCCTCCTCCTCGAGTGCCCAGCTTCCGCTCTCTGTGACTCGCGCGTACGAGCGCTCTCCGGACGGCAGAGCACTCGTGGTCCGCTTCAACCTGACCTCCACCGCTGACACACCGCTGCAGCTCGGAGGTGTAGGCTTCCCCCTGCCGGAGAGTGCAGGGCACCCGCCAGCTGGCATCCAGTCAGTGGTGTGGAACGATCCGCACGTCGGGGGACAGCACGGGTTCGTGGAGTTTGTGCGGGTCGTGGATGACGAGGCCACGCTCCTTGTCACGCCGGCGGAGCACAGCACGACACCGCTGGAGGGCTGGAGGCCAATGCTTGAGGACCTCGGTAACGGTGATGCATACGAGTGGCTGGCGGCGTCCTCTGCGTGGGCCGAGGAGTGGGCTGAGAACAAGCAGTGGCCCTTCCTCAATATGTCCGACACCCTCAAGCAAACTTACCCGTCGTTCGCGGAACAAGCTCAGACCCCCTGGCCCTCCACTGATGGCAAGCATGGCATGCCCCATATCCCCGCCGCCTCCAAGCCGTGGAATCCCCCCACCAGCGCCTCCCTGGCTCCTTCTCAAACCCTCTCCTTCGCGCTTCGCCTGCAGCTCGCGGAAAGTGGGCCGCGCTCCCGCAACAAGGCGTTGGAGGACGCGGGGGAGCCGGTCATGCACGGGGTCCCTGGATATGTGCTGTCGACGGACATGCAATCCGCGCAGCTTTTCGTCCAGCCGCCTCGGGGCGCCACCACGGAAGCCGCGGCCTTCGAGCAGGTGGACGCCGGCGCGAAGCTGGCGCTCACCCGCACAAGCCCCACACCGGGCGGGTTCGATGCCTTCACGGTGGCGGCGAGTGGGCGAGGGCGGGCGCGGGTGCGTGTGTCTTTCTCGGATGGCACGAGCGCCATCGCCCACTACTACGTGCTTCCACCGCTATCACAGCAGGTTGCAAAGCTCGGAGCGCATCTAGCTGATGTGGCGTGGCTCCCGAGGGACTTCATCGATCCGTTCGGGCGCTCCGCCTCCGTGATGCCCTGGGACCGCTCTGCCTGCGAGGACGGTAATCCCTGCGGTCACATTCTTAATGATGCCCGAGCGTACGACGTCGGGCTCAGCGACGACGCTGGCGGCGGCAACCCGCTGTGCCTGGCGTCCAAAGTGCGCGCCGCCCCGACCCAGCACGAAGCCGGCCGCATCGACGAGTACATTCAGTGGACACTGTATGGCATCAAGCCGGACACCGCCAAGCCGCCGTTCAAGTCGTTGCAGATACGCGAGGACGAGCACGGCGACGTCGACGGCATCCGCATGACCTTATTCTACTACGCCGCGAACATGAGCAACCACACCTCCGGTCACTTCGAGTGGAACTACACGGAGGCGGACAAGTGCCATGCACCCTTCGGAGGCCCCACCTGGTGCATGACGGAGAACATGGCCAACGCGACCTACCGTCGGTTCAACTATCCACACCAGATTGCGTCCTATTGGGCGATGTATCATGTCGCGCGGCACTACGGCGGGCTCAAGACGCGGATGCCCTGGACGTGGTACCTCGAGCGCGCCGCGAAGACCGCGCTGCAGATCGGCACGCAGTCCACCGGGCTCATGGACGGCACCGTGGTGCGCGAGGTGCTCGAGGCGCTCAAGCGCGAGGGCGAGGCCGGAAACGCCACCTTCGCCGATTTTGCAACCCGAATCTCCAACAACATGCAGGTGCGGCAGCAGAACTGGGCCAAGAACCCGTACCCCTATGGCTCCGAGTTCGGGTTCGACACCACCGGGCAGGAGGAGGTGGTGGTGTGGAATCTATATTTTGGCAACGTCACCGTTGCGAAGAAGACCGTGGATCACATTCTGAGCTACATGCGGTCGTCCCCCACCTGGGCGTACAACGGTGGGAGCCGCTCGTGGGGTGATATTGGGAACAACGGGAAGTACCTGGCCACATTCGGCACGGGCATTCAAGACCGTGGGCAGATGCACTATCGCTCCGGGCTCAACATGATCCCTCTGATGGAGTACTACCGCATGCACCCAGATGACTTCTTTTTGCTCGAGATCTCCATGGGTGCTATAACTGGCCAGATGTGCAACATCGACGAATCTGGCGCCACCTCCATGATGTGGCATGCGGTGCCACACGTTAACGATTTTGATCCCCACTCTGGAGACTACGGCCTTGGCTTCTTCGGCAACGCACTCGAGTCGGGCGCATATTTCGTGCAACACCCGCAGCTTGGTTCCCTGTGCTTTCTGTGCGATGCAGGCCCCGGGGCTGCAGAAGGCAATGTGGAGATTGTGCCGCGCGACGCGTACCGCCTCAATGCCTTCATCGAGCCCCTCACAATGTACCTGCAGGTGGAGAGCGGCACATTTTCGAGTCTCACTCTGATGCCCAGCAGGCTTTCAGTGGTGATTCGCTTTGCAGCGATAGATGCATCCGCCGCGCCATATTCGAAGCTTCGTCTGCGTGTCACGAAAACCTCCGATGCCCGTCCCTGGACCAACTTCGTCCTCAAGGGAGCCCCGTTGGTACGTGGCGCTTATGAGATCACACCGGCGGAGCCCGGTGAAGTAACTGAAGTGGTTGTGAACTATGGACTCCCACCTGCCAGCGCGTCCCACCTTACGCAGGATTCGTATGAGTATGATTCTTCATTACTTGTTGATGTGAAGATGATTTAGCTGGCGGATGGTGTTTTCGCGGCTACACATCTGCATAATGAATTCCGCGTATAGAAAACATTACCCACAGTTTGCATGCGAAAATGTCTGATATCTGCGTATAGTTTAGTGCCATTATACCAGCTTTTCCTTACGTGATCGTCTCTAACAAATAAAGCCATCGCAAGTATGATGGCCGTTGCGGGATGTTTTTAATGATGATGATCATGTAATGTTGGTGGGCGGAATTCCGAGACATAAAAACCCCAGAGAGATAAGCCCGATTCTCCATTCGAGTCTTACTAAATTGTGTTTATGATTAACTATGTTTTTTGCATTGATGCCAGCAAATGCAAGACGATAGTGTGACAAAACCTTACGTCGCACATCATGCGTATCATCGCATTTTAACTGTCCAATATGGACCCATCATGTGATATTTGGGTTGAGGTGATAATTATGTGTGAATCATCGTCTGGCATGCAATTAGGTATTTATGCAGTGTTGATGGATGCGATGATACGCATATTGCGTTCTGATATGTGATTGAATATAAGATCACACAACGTATATACCGCGTTTACTAAACACAGAATGAGGCCGAATCGAACACAGCTTCTTGAAACACGAATTCTGACGATGGATGCACATACCTGGCATGTATGTCAGGCGTCAGGTTGCAACGTGTTTTACGCACTCGTAAAACAAGTAGGGGATCCATCGGGGGCGGGAGCGCAAAAGATCTCGCGCGACGAGGAGCGGTGAGGACTGACGTGCTTTGCAGTTTGGTTACTGCATTCCTCAGATGGCTCTCGATGACGACTGCCGCGTATAAAAAGTGACGCGATGTCGCAAACATTCGTTCGACCTCCAAATGTTCAAAATACACGGATATCTGCACATTGTAATTCAAGTCCGCTTGACTCGATTTTGTTTTGGTTACCGATTCTTTCGATCAGAAGACTGATGAGGATTTAATATGCCGAGGCTCGGGGCGCATGGCAAACACAGCCTGCGCCTCCCAGGCTGGCTCGGGGCGCATGGCAAACACAGCCTGCGCCTCCGAGGCTTGGGGAGCATGTCAAACACAGCCTGCGCCTCCGAGGCTCGGGGAGCATGGCAAACACAGCCTGCGCCTCCGAGGCTCGGGCCTCATGGCAAACACAGACTGCGCCAAGGCTGGCTCGGGGCGCATGGCAAACACAGCCTGCGCCTCCAAGGCTCGGGCGGGGCGCATGGCAAACACAGCCTGTGCCTCCGAGGCTCGGGCGGGGCGCATGGCAAACACAGCCTGCTCCACCGAGGCTCGGGGCGCATGGCAAACACAGCCTGCGCCTCCAAGGCTTGGTCGGGGCGCATGGCAAACACAGCCTGCGCCTCCGAGGCTCAGGGCGCATGGCAAACACTGCCTGCGCCTCCGAGGCTCGGGGCGCATGGCAAACACAGCCTGCGCCACCGAGGCTCGGTCGGGGCGCCAGGCAAACACAGCCTGCGACTCCAAGGCTGGCTCGGGGCGCATGGCAAACACAGCCTGCGCCTCCGAGGCTCGGGGCGCATGGCAAACACAGCCTGCGCCTCCTAGGCTCGGTCGGGGCGCGTGGCAAACACAGCCTGCGGCACCGAGGCTCGGGGCGCATGGCAAACACAGCCTGCGCCTCCGAGGCTTGGGTTGCATAAACACAGCCTGCGCCTCCGAGGCTTGGGAGCATGACAAACACAGCCTGCGCCTCCGAGGCTCGGGGCGCATGGCAAACACAGCCTGCGCCTCCGAGGCTCGAGCGGGGCGTATGGCAAACACAGCCTGCTCCTCCGAGGCTCGGGGCGCATGGCAAACACAGCCTGCGCCTCCGAGGCTTGGTCGGGGCGCCTGGCAAACACAGCCTGCGCCTCCCAGGCTGACTCGGGGCGCATGGCAAACACAGCCTGCGCCTCCCAGGCTCGGGGGGCCTGTTAAACACAGCCTGCGCCTCCGAGGCTCGGGGCGCGTAAACACAGCCTGCTCCTCCGAGGCTTGGTCGGGGCGCATGGCAAACACAGCCTGCGCCTCCGAGGCTCGAGGAGCATGGCAAACACAGCCTGCGCCTCCGAGGCTTGGGGCTCGTGGCAAACACAGCCTGCGCCTCCGAAGCTCGCTCGGGGCGCATGGCAAACACAGCCTGTGCCTGCAAGGCTCGGGCGGGGCGCATGGCAAACACAGCCTGCGCCTCCCAGGCTGGCTCGGGGCGCATGGCAAACACAGCCTGCGCCTCCCAGGCTGGCTCGGGGCGCATGGCAACCACAGCCTGCGCCTCCGAGGCTCGGGGCGCATGGCAAACACAGCCAGCGCCTCCGAGGCTCGGGGCGCGTAAACACAGCCTGCTCCACCGAGGCCCAGGGAGCATGGCATACACAGCCTGCGCCTCCGAGGCTCGGGGAGCATGGCAAACACAGCCTACGCCTCCGAGGCTCGGGGCTCATGGCAAACACAGCCTGCGCCTCCGAGGCTCGGGGCGCATGGCAAACACAGCCTGCGCCTCCGAGGCTCGGGCGGGGCGCATGGCAAACACAGCCTGCTTTACCGAGGCTCGGGGCGCATGGCAAACACAGCCTGCGCCTCCGAGGCTCTGTCGGGGCGCGTGGCAAACACAGCCTGCGCCTCCAAGGCTCGGGGCGCATGGCAAACACAGCCTGTGTCTCCCAGGCTCGGGGCGCATGGCAAACACAGCCTGCGCCTCGGAGGCTCGGGGAGCATAGCAAACACAACCTGCGTCTCCGAGGCTCGGGGCGCATGGCAAACACAGCCTGCGCCTCCGAGGTACGCTCGGGGCGAATGGCAAACACAGCCTGTGCCTCCGAGGCTCGGGCGAGGCGCATGGCAAACACAGCCTGCTCCACCGAGGCCCGGGGAGCATGGCAAACACAGCCTGCGCCTCCGAGGCTCGGGGCGCATAGCAAACACAGCCTGCGCCTCCGAGGCTCGGGGCTCGTGGCAAACACAGCCTGCGCCTCCGAGGCTCGCTCGGGGCTCATGGCAAACACAGCCTGCGCCTCCGAGGCTCGGTCGGGGCGCATGGCAAACACAGCCTGCTCCACCGAGGCTCTGGGCGCATGGCAAACACAGCCTGCGCCTCCGAGACTCGGTCGGGGCGCCTGGCAAACACAGCCTGCGCCTCCCAGGCTGGCTCGGGGCGCATGGCAAACACAGCCTGCGCCTCCAAAGCTCGGGGCGCATGGCAAACACAGCCTGCTTTACCGAGGCTCGGGGCGCATGGCAAACACAGCCTGCGCCTCCGAGGCTCGGGGCGCATAAACACAGCCTGCGCCTCCGAGGCTCGGGGCGCATGGCAATTACAGCCTGCGCCTCGGAGGCTCGGGGCGCATGGCAAACACAGCCTGCGCCTTCGAGGCTCCGGACGCATAAACACAGCCTGCGCCTCCGAGGCTCGGGGCGCATGGCAATTACAGCCTGCGCCTCGGAGGCTCGGGGCGCATGGCAAACACAGCCTGCGCTTCCGAAGCTCGGGGCGCATGTTAAACACAGCCTGCGCCTTCGAGGCTCGGGCGGGGCGCATGGCAAACACAGCCTGCGCCTCCGAGGCTCGCTCGGAGCGCATGGCAAACACAGCCTGCGCCTCCGAGGCTCGGTCGGGGCGCATGGCAAACACAGCCTGCTCCACCGAGGCTCGGGGCGCATGGCAAACACAGCCTGCGCCTCCGAGGCTCGGGCGGGGCGCATGGCAAACACAGCCTTCGACCCCAAGGCTGGCTCGGGGCGCATGGCAAACAAGGCCTGCGCCTAGCTATGAGGCTCGGGGCGCATGGCAAACACAGCCTGCGCCTCCGAAGCTCGGGGCGCATGGCAAACACAGCCTGCGCCTCCGAGGCTCCGGGCGCATGGCAAACACAGCCTGCGCCTCCGAGGCTCGGGGCGCATGGCAATTACAGCCTGCGCCTCGGAGGCTCGGGGCGCATGGCAAACACAGCCTGCGCCTCCAAAGCTCGGGGCGCATGGCAAACACAGCCTGCGCCTCCGAGGCTCGGGGCGCATAAACACAGCCTGCTCCTCCGAGGCTCGGGGAGCATGGCAAACACAGCCTGCGCCTCGGAGGCTCGGGGCGCATGGCAAACACAGCCTGCACCTCCGAGGCTCGAGGAGCATGGCAAACACGGCCTGCGCCTCCGAGGCTCGGGGCTCGTGGCAAACACAGCCTGCGCCTCCGAGGCTCGCTCGGAGCGCATTGCAAACACAGCCTGCGCCTCCGAGGCTCGGTCGGGGCGCCTGGCAAACACAGCCTGCTCCTCCGAGGCTCGGGGCGCATGGCAAACACAGCCTGCGCCTCCGCGACTCGGTTTGGGGCGCCTGGCAAACACAGCCTGCGCCTCCCAGGCTGGCTCGGGGCGCATGGCAAACACAGCCTGCGCCTCCGAGGCTCTGTCGGGGCGCGTGGCAAACACAGCCTGCGCCTCCAAGGCTCGGGGCGCATGGCAAACACAGCCTGTGTCTCCCAGGCTCGGGGCGCATGGCAAACACAGCCTGCGCCTCGGAGGCTCGGGGCGCATAAACACAGCCTGCGCCTCCGAGGCTCGGGGCGCATGTTAAACACAGCCTGCGCCTTCGAGGTTCGGGCGGGGCGCATGGCAAACACAGCCTGCGCCTCCGAGGCTCGAACGGGGCTCATGGCAAACACAGCCTGCGCCTCCGAGGCTCGGTCGGGGCGCATGGCAAACACAGCCTGCTCCACCGAGGCTCGGGGCGCATGGCAAACATAGCCTGCGCCTCCGAGACTCTGTCGGGGCGCCTGGCAAACACAGCCTTCGACCCCAAGGCTGACTCGGGGCGCATGGCAAACACAGCCTGCGCCTACGAGGCTCGGGGCGCATGGCAAACACAGCCTGCGCCTCCGAAGCTCGGGGCGCATGGCAAACACAGCCTGCGCCTCCGAGGCTCGGGGCTCGTGGCAAACACAGCCTGCGCCTCCGAGGCTTGGGGCGCATGGCAAACACAGCCTGCGCCTCCGAGGCTCGGGGCGCATGGCAAACACAGCCTGCGCCTCCGAGGCTCGGGGCGCATGGCAAACACAGCCTGCGCCTCCAAAGCTCGGGGCGCATGGCAAACACAGCCTGCGCCTCCGAGGCTCGGGGCGCATCAACACAGCCTGCGCCTCGGAGGCTCGGGGAGCATGGCAAACACAGCCTGCGCCTCGGAGGCTCGGGGAGCATGGCAAACACAGCCTGCGCCTCCGAGGCTCGGGGCGCATGGCAAACACAGCCTGCGCCTCCAAGGCTCGGGCGGGACGCATGCCAAACACAGCCTGCGCCACCGAGGCTCGGTCGGGGCGCCTGGCAAACCCAGCCTGCGCCTCCGAGGCTCGGTCGGGGCGCATGGCAAACACAGCCTGCGCCTCCGAGGCTCGGGGCGCGTGGCAAACACAGCCTGCTCCACCGAGGCTCGGGGCGCATGGCAAACACAGCCTGCGCCTCCGAGGCTCGGGGCGCATGGCAAACACAGCCTGCGCCTCCGAAGCTCGGGGCGCATGGCAAACACATACAGCCTGCGCCTCCGAGGCTCGGGGCGCATAAACACAGCCTGCTCCTCCGAGGCTCGGGGAGCATGGCAAACACAGCCTGCGCCTCCGATGGCTACTGCCCCGAGCGTGGGTCCTGCCACAAGGACCCACGCATAACACTTTTAACATGCATAATAATTGAATATAGTTATAGCTTGACCGCTTTAGTTATAGCACTTGCGAAGAAGGCAAAACAATAATGAGTCCTCTAGTCCTGACCTGCAGTCAGAGCTTACTTATATCTCAAGTCTTTGTCACATATCCCAAAACTGTAACAGGCTTCCGCCCTGAAATCTTCATCTAGCCAATGGAAAGTCATTATTCCATGCCAGCTTTAACAATGTTACCGTTTACCGCATTCTGACTGACACGTCAGTGGCAAACTTGTAACTGCCATATCCTCTTATCACTTCATGGTCACCCGATAATGACCATATCTTCTTTGACAGGTATATTCTTCTCGAGCAGTCATCTTACGCGAGACCTGTCATACTTGTCATATCTGTCACGCCTGTCACCAGCTGGACAAACCCGGCACGGTACCATGGGAGGCCGGCGTTTGTTACAGCTGTCGCAAACGCGTGCATATGATGGGACGAATACTGCCAGACCCGAGTAATCTCAACGCTCGCGGGTAGGTATCAAACTTGTCTTTAACATTCACATGTGTCGGTAATCATCCAGGCAAATCTTAACACAGCACACGATCGTAGAGCTACACGATTTCTTTGAAATTCTGATATTCTGAGATCACACGCTAAGCTCTTATACACAAGCCCAAATTTCCAACATCCCCCATCTGTAGCTGCTGCCTGCAGTAGCACAGACTCAAATGTGGGCTTGTTCAACATACTGGGTCGTATCTCCATGGAATGGAATGGAAACGCGATATCCAACGCTGCAAACCAGGGAGAGGTCACCACAGCATCACAGACACCATACTCCTCCTTCCATATGCGATAGTTACCTGGCTGAAGTGCATCACGCGCCTCAAACCAACCCAGCTGAGGGTTCCGGTCATTGTTCATAAATCTCAACTGTGGCCATTGCTCCACCATCACCTCACTGATGACCCCAGTACCTGCCCAGGGGTCCCACACGCCATCGATGGACTTCCAGTCCACCTCTGTCGCCAGGCGTCTCACCTCGGAAGGCACCGTGATGACCAGCTCAAGTCCCCACTGCAGCGCGCTAGCCTCGCGCACCTGGGCCCTGGTCATATGTCTTAGTTCTCCTCGTTTTTCAACCTCTTCTTCAGCCAAGGCAGGCACCAGAGGTGCATCCCTCAGTTGCCTTGCCATAGCTTTCTGTTCTCGGTACTTCTTGCTCAGCACGGTGCGATGCCCCTCATTCCAGTGCCCAGGCATGAAGATCTTCACAGCCTCTGAGAGCTTGTCCTGTCTGCCCCAGTCCATCTGGTCTGGCATGTAGAGGAACAAGTCCTTCTCCTCCAGCATCATCTCCCTTGATGAGATAGCCTGCCATGGCTGAAACTTATCTCCCTTCACCACACGACGGGGACCCACGTCTGCTGGCAGCAGGCGCATGTCTGGGGACAGCTTCTCGTTCAATTGCTGCTCCTTCATCCCCAATCGGTCCTCCAGGACACAGGAGCCCTTGGTTTCCTGGGTCTGCACCTCGGCGTTAGCAGCTTGCATCCTCGTGCCTGAGCACCTAGGACATAGCCACTCACCTTCTGGTACTTCATCCAGTGCTGGGGTAAGACACCACAAATGGTACCCCTTGTTGCACGTGTCGCACAACAACATTTCTGCCTCTCCATCAGCCTTCCTGCACACCTCGCATGCAAGATGTCTACTGGGCACGGCTGCACTGCAGTCATACTGATCCTTCACCTGTAGGTGACATGGCGCAATGCTCTGCACAGTGCTCTTCTCTTTTAACTTGGTGGCGTCCTCAAGCACCACAACACCATCTCGCTGTATCTTGACCAGCTTAAGGATGGCGGACTTGGTGGCGACCTCCATGCCGCTGCGAGGCTTCTGTCTGATGTAGACGAAGTCCCCCACCTTGAACTGATGTGGCTTAGGCTCGTAGCCACCACCCCTTCTTCCTTCATAGTGTAAAGTATCACGATGCTGCGCAATCTCCAGACTGCAGCCAGCATGCACCATCAGCCGCCTCACCACCTGTGCCCTCTGGAGGAGGTCCTTGACTCGGGTATCCTTGTCGTCGCTGACCTCCGGACTGAAGTCCATGCTAGGCGCCTGCTTCAGATCTGGCGGCACCACTGCCTCTTGGGCAAACAGTAAGGTGAACGGCGCCACTCCTGTGGACTTCTGGCGTGCTGCACTGTAGCTCAGCACCAATGGCCACAGTTGTTCATCCCACTCGTAGTCGAGGCCCTTTTCCAAGGCGATCTTCTTGAAACGGAACTTCATCGTACGCACTACCCGCTCAGTGAGACCATTGCCTTCTGGCGAGTCTGGTGAGGTGACCCTCCTGTCTATCAGACAGTCTCTGCATAGCTGCTCGAACTCACCCTCGAACTCCTTGCCTCCATCCGCCAAGCACTCGGCTGGCGCCCCGAAGACAGCCAGCACATGACTGCGAAATGCTGACGCAATGGTGCTTGCCTCCTTGCTTGTTGGGGATGGGCACACAGACTATGAATCTGGTGTAGTGCTCGGTCATGATGAGCACCCTGCTGTTACCAGACCTCGTTACCCTCCTTGAAGGCCACGCCAAGTCCAACGACCAACGATACATGAACGATACGATCTCAAGAGGGGACAAACACGCCTCTTCGTTCCCTCGCGTAATGAGTCTTCACTCGCTGGCAGGTCTCGCACTGAGTGACCACTGCCTCCACGTCCTTCTTCAGGTCGGCCCACCAATGTCGCTGCCACAAAAGATGCTGTGTGCGCCTTATTCCCCAATTGCCAGTCCTAGAGTGGTACTCCTTGACCAATGTCAGACGGTCAGCAGGCTTTGGTATCCTCACCTCCTTGCCCGACAGAGTGATCATGTAGATCTCATCCGTGGCCTCATCCCATCGGTGCCGTGCTGCGCGCCTCCTTACTCGGCGAACTTCATCCTCCGGCAATTTCACGCTGCCATCGGACTTCAGCCATCTGAGACACCACGCATCATCACGTATGTCTCGATGCTTGTCGCGGTCGGCCTGCTGCTCTGCAACGCTGGCCACCAAGTCCACAAATCTGGTGGTGCATGCCAGCCTCGGAACTCTCATCTCTTTGTCTTTACCAGACGGACTCCAAGCAGGCACCTCAGCGCGTGCTGGTGGGGTCGCGCCCTCCTTCACGAAGTGACTCTTGTGCCTCTGACGGTACTGTTCAATGGCGTACCCCACTATGTGGTGAACGTGGTGGGAGAACCATTGAGGGCCCTTCCCACCATCATGGCAACGCAAGGGTCTAGAGCATTCAGATCAGCGAGAATGGGCACCGTGGTGCGCACCGCCGACGAGGACACTGAGGAGGAATCCCGAGAGGTGAACCTCGACGAGAAATCGCGAGCTATGGGCTACAGCGCAAGTGAACTACGCATGGCGGATGGCCTGAACGACGTAGAATTGGCAAGCATTCTGGGCCTGGCCATGGATCGCAGGGCTATGGAACTGTTGATGATAACGGTCGCAGAAGCAAGCAGGAAGGGACTTCCTCTTCTTGGTCCCCGCTTTCTGTCGCTCGGCACCGATTCCTTCTGCACCTTTCTGCCCTTGCGAGCACATTGTCTGCAACTTCTCTTCCCAGTCACGGTGACTCATAGTCTTCGCCACCTGCTGAGTGTATGCGTTTGAATTTCCAACCCATTCCGCCAGCAAAGCTTGCCTCTGTTGAAGGTCCGACCTCGCGTGGTCTGCCCAGTTGTTGTCTACAGCGATAGGCTGTCCTGGGGAATTCTCCGCCACCGGGGACTCCTCGCTGTGAGGAAGCCCCTTCCTGCTTGCTTCTGCGACCGCCATCAACAGCTCCATAGCCCTGCGATCCATGGCCAAGCCCAGAATGCTTGCCAGTTCTACGTCGTTCAGGCCATCCGCCATGCGTAGTTCACTTGCACTGTAGCCCATGGCTCGCGATTTCTCGTCGAGGTTCACCTCTCGGGATTCCTCCTCAGTGTCCTCGTCGGCGCTGCGCACAACGGTGCCCATTCTCGCTCTTCTGAATGCTCTAGATCCTTGCGTTGCCATGATGGTGGGAAGGGCCCTCAATGGTTCTCCCACCACGTTCACCACATAGTGGGGTGCGCGGTCTGTCCTCACCACCGGCCTGGGCTGCCATCCCTTGCATAAGATTGATGATACGACCCGCCCTTCTGGCCTCGCCACCTTGCCCATCACGGAGCGGAACTGGTGGTTCTGGAACAGGTTGCTCCAGTACACATGGCACCTAGGGGGGGGGGCAAAAGCTTCATTTAGGGTATTTGGGTATGGCTTGAAAAATTTACAATGGATACTAGTCATGTTAATACATCTATTACCTATTTCGATGTTGCTGAAAACGATGGTGAAGTCCGTTTAGGCTGATTCGAATGCATTTGGTGTGCAACATATGTAAAACTCGGGGGGGTGTAGGACTTATACGATAGGGTTTGAGCGTGCTAGCACCCTGAACGCGTTAGGTGCATGCTGATCGATTATATATGAGTGCCAACGTTATTATATATGTATATTAAGAAGCTTTAGGTATGCCAATAAGTCCAAGGAGAGTTGAATCTCAAATTGGACCACCGGTTATGTGAATCGCGAATATACGATAAAGCGCGAATATATTGCTAGTGATGATGATAATATGGATAGAGCATTCTATTCAAGCCTACTTTTGCAGCAAGTGTGCATATAACGCAACTAGTAACTATGCCTTTTGTGCCCTTAAACAGGAGGCAGCTTGCTACAACTGGGGATCGAAGATCCCAAACATTTTCAGCCTCACAGTGAACAGCAGTTGATGCAACGGATGCTCAGACCCTTACTTTGCACTAGAAAACGCCTCCCTCACACACAGAGGGAGTGCCATACTAAATATATTAGTTATGCACGTTACTATTTATCTATCTACTAAGTGCTTTAACAAAGCATCTACTGTGCGTGCTGTTGCCCACGGAGCCGACGGCTCCGTCACCACGTACGGTTACCGTCGGTTCCGGCAACCCCCTCCCCCTCCCCGGAACTGTTGGGATTTTAACCCAAGCTGAGCGGGGTGAGCCCCAATACTCAGACTACAGTCCCGAAACGTATCGCATCGACTGTGCACACCTCCCGAGCTCGTCGTTCCCTTACTGCGTGTTGATTCCAGCAACACGCAGTCAGGGTTCTCCCTAGTTTCCCTATCAAAAGTGCAACAAACAGGAAGGCGTATTCCCGCCTATTATGGAGTTACAGCGGGTCGCAACTCCCTCCGCAAGAGGGGAACACTTCGCTCTTCACCTGCGGCACTTGCATCCCCGCTCCCCCCCGACGGGACTGTTGGGAATTCAACCCAAGCTGAGTGGGGTTCGCCCCAACACTCAGACTGCAGCCCCAAAAATACCACGCATACTATCAGCACTATGGAGACAAGATATGCACCCACCAGAAGGCCTGTGCCTTAGGCAAACCAAACTAAGGTAAAAAGATGAGGCTCGCAGGCTGCACTGGGCCTGCTGCAGTCTCATTCGTATTTTCTCGGCGCTGCCGCGCTCAACAATTCTAGCCTCCACAAAACTAGTCATTACGGGCTTCGTCAACTGAAAAAAACAGCTGCTCTTAAGCTCAAAACAGCCCGTGAAAAAAATACACCTTTGGTTTACCTTCTTGGGAGTTTTTTTGCAGCTCTCCAAGCGAATCTGCACACAGCAAAGTCCGACAGAGTTAGAGGGGGGAGCAGGGGTGATTAGACCCGAGGACACACAAGTCCCGCCAGAGAATTACTCTCTGGACGCGCTGCTCCCTTTAAGTAAAAAGCTAAAAACCTTCCTGTGAGGTCAAAAAAGGCTGTGACCAAGTCTGAGCGCATGCGGTGCAGAACAGAGTGCACCGCAATAGTTCAAGCCTATCAGCGGAAATTCGGGACTTACAGTGGCCCTCGTGTCAGCAGCGAACGCGGTCAGTTCCTATCAACTCAGACCCGAACTCGAAATTCGGCAACACCAAAAGTTTTATAAAAAGGGTTCTTTAAAAACTGAACAAACAAATTCGCATCTTTATGTTGTGGATGTTTTTTAATATCAAACCGCGTCGCCTGAAAAGGTTCTTAAAATACGCAACTGTGAGCGACTCGGTACTTTGTAATACGCCGTATGAAAGTCTGAGCCCTCTGTAGAGCACGTGCAGCTTCAATAATGTCTTTTAGTGGCTTGAAAAATAAATGTTTTCGAAGCCGCCGGCTTGTATGCCACGTAGGACCAATGAGCGTACGCGAACGGCAGTCGTGTCTGGAGCGGTTTTGGGCCGCGCTAACAAGACAATTTTGGTATCATTAACCAATTCTTAGATGACACTTTACCGGCATGTCATGGGTGCCATGTGTACGCCCTCAGTCGGTGGGCGTAGGCGCCTGCTTGTGCTGCGTCAAAGGACACTGGTCGGGCGATGACGCTGGCAATGTACGGGAACACTTCGTCCCTGATCTTGGTTCCGGGTATGTGCGACAGCGGGGAAACGTTCTCCAGGACATAGCCTGGAGGCCGCTGCTTTTGTAGCTGCTGCAGCGTGGACAGAAGCCGAACCACTTCATAAAATAATTTGTTGTGCCTGCCATCCAAGCCCGTGAGTGTTCCAGCTGGAGAGAGATCCTGGCATGGAAACCCGCACACCATGACCCACTGCCGACCTTGAAGAGCCCCTGCTCGTATGAAATCGGCGCTCGTAGTGTCGTGTAGATCGTGAGGTAGGGCCCCAAACTATATTGCATCGGGCGACATAAGGTCAGGATATCGTCTCAGTTATGCCGTGCACCTGGCTCTGGCCACTGTCTGACTGCTCGATGATATATCTTGATTCAAGTATCGATCCACCTTTATTCCATTACGGAGTAACATCTCTAGGCCAGCACAGAGGCCTCCACACGGCTCATAGCACACCACACCTTCCTCCCGAGCTTGCGAGAAGAACCGCTTGTCCAGCACTCTAGTGTCCACCTTCTCCGGCTTCAAGATGCGTTCGCCTTCAAAGTATTCATTGCTGTATACAGCAGGACTCCCTTCACCATGCGAGCCTCGCGTGGGTCTCACCAAGCTCAGCGCCTTCCAAGCCGCTCTCGCTAATCTCCCAGAGTCGACCACCAGCTCAGGTTGGTCTGTGTCGAACAGGGCTGCATGATTGCACTCCAATTCATCTTGATGGTGCAAGTCGAACAAGCGATGTACCGGTCCCGTGCCCAACTGCTCCATGGCGGCCATCTTGCAGTGGTTGGCGACCTGCACCTCTGGCGTCACCTCTTCCCCTGGGGAAGTGTCCCCAGCCAGCATAAAGCACAGGCTGTCGCAGAAATCCTTCGTGTAAACTTCCCCCACGCCTGCGTGAAGCGCAGTTGCCTTTTCTCTCTCATGCCTTGCTCCAGTCTCGTCTGTCGTGGACGGTAATGGGTAGCGAGATGGCACGTCGGCGTTGTTGTTCTTGGCTCCCGGGCGATACTGCACCGTGAAGTCGAACTCCTGTAGGCTGATTGCCCATCGTAGATGCTGTCCCTGAAGGTCAGATTTCTCCATCAAAGTGGTGAGTGGCGAGTGATCGGTCACCAGCGTGAAGTGGACGCCATGCAGGTACTGCCTCAGCGTGCGCACTGCCCACACCACCGCAAGCATCTCACCTTTGAAGCTGGCGTACTGCCTCTCCGTCTTGCTCAAGGAACGACTGATCGCCATGCAGATGTACTCCTTTCCATCGTCATCCTTCTGGCCCAACACTGCACCAATGCCATAGGTGCTCCAGTCGGTGTACAATATGAGGGGCCTGTCATAATGGATTGGCCTCAGACATCTCCCAACGCAGAGCGAGTCCTTAAGGTCCTGGAGTGCCTGGTCCTGCTCCTTCCCCCAAGCTCCCTTGATATCTGTGATCTCTTTCTTGAGCAAGTCATTGAGGGGGCGGGCCATCTCAGAATAATTTGGTCCACCCGGCTCACCCACCAGGCCCTTATAGTAGTTCATCATGCCCAGAATGGAACGGAGCCCAGTCTTGTCCTGGGGCCTCGGGAGGTCCTGGATGGCCTTGCACTTTGCTTCCTGCGCACCAATAGAGTTGTGCCCAATGCGGTAGCCCAGAAAGTCCACAGTGGCTGCCCCAGAGGTGCTCTTGCCTGCGTGCAGCCTTATGCCAGCGTCTCCCAACGTGCGCAGCACCTCCTCGACGTCCTTCAGATGCTGCTCAGGCGTGGAATCCGTGTAGACCACTACGTCATCGACGTATGCCACCGTGCAATGTTGCAGGTGACGTAGCTCGTAGTCCATGATCCTCACAAACGCAGACGTTGCTCCAGCAGCCCCAAAAGGCATCGAGGTGTACTGGTACAACTGGTTCTTCCACCAAAATGCCGTCTTGCTCCTGTCCTCTTCTGTAGCCATAGGAATCTGGTGGAAGGCTTTGGTGGCATCCAGCGTCGTCTTGAACCTCGCCTTCGCAACCTTCTGGTAAAGCTCCTCTGGTCGATGCGGCAAGGTGTTGTCCTTGAGAGAGTGTCGGTTGACGCCCCTAAGATCTACGCAGAAGCGTGTCTGGGTCCACAAACCAGTCTCGTGATCCTTCTTACCAGCCACAACGACATTGCTTGCATGCCTGCAATGTTTGGCTGCGGGCTCTATGAAGCCATACTCCAGCAATTCCTTGCGGTGAATGTCAATGATCTCCTGCTCGCCCGGGTTGTACTTCCTCGGCCTCTGGTAAACAGCCTTGGACTCGTCTTTGAACGCGATGGAGAACGTGTTGTGCTCTGCCTTGCCCTTGTAGCCAGTCAAGTCGTGAGGGGTGTTGGCGAAGGTGCCCTTGCATCTGCGAAGAACAGCCCGCATTTCCTCCCAATGCTCCTCCTTGAAGTCAGGATGGCCTCCAAACGTGACATTGAGCTCTGTGTCGAGCCACGCTGCCTCGTCCTTGGTCACAATCGTCTTGCCCAAAGGCTGAAGCTCGTCCAGCACGGTGTACGGCAAGACCTCATCCTGCTCCGCGACGTTGGCCTCCCAGCCCGGCTCCCACTGCCTCGACGACTGCTGGGCCTCCCAGGAAGTGCAAGGCGACGCGCCCCAGGCAATCCGTGTGGATGGCATGGCACCATGTGCAGGCATACCCTCCGCCAGCTTGCTGGCGACCCACAAAATCCCGCACAAAAGCAGAAAAAATCGTAAAATTCTGTTGAAGCGCACCGCGGCTACCGGCGGGTTCGAAGCGAACAAGCACGCCATCATTCTCCACCCCCCGTGCGTTAAGCGAGAACTGGGGAAAGATATCGGTCCAAAATTTCGTCCGTCCGTCCGTCCAAAAACTCGTCCGTCCAACTGGACGGACCAATTTTTGGACGGACGGACGGACCAAACATTCTTAACATTCTAAGATTTTCGAAAATAGGGCTCCCATACTTAAGCCCATACTTAAGGAGGGTAACGCGTCGGCCCGCGTCGACGCCTGCGTTTTCCCATACTTAAGAAAATTTAAATTTTTTCTTCATACTTAAGGAATATACACTGACTCCCCCCTCCCCCCCTAACCAGGGACTCAGGGGGTATAACCCAGTCGCATGCGAGTGTCAAACGTGCGTCAGAGAGACGAACCCAACGACAGAGCTTGACAATCGTATACGATTGTCACACGTGAGTCTGGTTGTCGGACCTAGTGCACCTGCTTGACAATCGTATACGATTGTCAAGCAGGTGAGTCTTGGTGTCATCGGCGCACCAACTGTAATAGTCAGCTTTCTTGGCGATTTAGCTGTAGCTTGAGGATCACTTGCGACTGGAGTGGCATCTTCACTTGCGACTGGAGTGGCAGCTCCTGCGGTACCTGGAGCAACACCAGCGGCGGGTAACTCATTTGAACCACCTTCACCGGATGCCAAAGATCCGCTCTGAGAGGCCTGTGCACCTCCGGAGGCCATACGCTGTAAATCTCTCATTGAGCCTCCGATTTTCTTTCGAGCGGTTTGTTTTGTACGAGCCATGCAATAATGAAATCAATGACACCCCGACATGCATTTATAGGGCTGCAGGTACGCACCTCCCTCACGCCCGGCAGCCACAGCCTGTGCCTTAGCAGTGGGCTTTCTGACTCTTGTGATCCTCCCTGTAGACATCTGTAAAATTATGAATTATTTTAATATTTTCCTAGTATATATAGATAAAGAAAATCTATAAATATATCTACTACAATACTCACGTGTGACAATCGTATACGATTGTCAAGCTTCGACCGTACGGTTAATCATGTTCAGATGTGCACGAGTAGTGACAAACTCTTCGCGAATATCCAGGCAGGGTTATACGACATGCAATAGGATACACGATCTCGGCGCTAAGTCTCTCTCACGTGTGACAATCGTATACGATTGTCAAGCTGAAACCGTACGGTTAATCATATTCGAATGTGCACGAGTAGTGACAAACTCTTCGCGAATATCCAGGCAGGGTTATACGACATGCAAAAGGATACACGATCTCGGCGCTAAGTCTCTCTCACGTGTGACAATCGTATACGATTGTCAAGCTGAAACCGTACGGTTAATCATATTCGAATGTGGACGAGGGTGCTAATACATGCAATGGTATACAAAATGTTTTGAATAACGTATATGAAAATGCATACACTGTAAAATATATAAGATGCCATCACAGGTTTACGTTTGTATTCTAGCTAAGCAACTAGAGATCGAAGTTGTCCGGAATTCCAGGATAATACGACAGTATTTTGCGCACTTCTGAGGATAGCAGAGATGGCTCGTGAAGGTATCCCACACTCGTAATGATCGGAATTTCGAATATCTCGGAGTACAGCCAAAGGAAATGCTTGCATGGAGCAGGTCGGGTCCTCGCCATGTCTCGAAAACACGGACACGAACAACGGTATTCTCGTCCAAACTCCAAGAGGTATTCACGGCCATCGGAATCAGGGTGACAAACTCGGAAGTTATAGACGGTTGCACCACCAGGAACACATTTCCGGATTTGAGTCAGTGCAAGGTTATCGGTCTTAACCATGCTGTGGAGCGCGGTATAGAAATTCGCTATCTTCTTCGTCAAGAAACCCTTGCCACTCGCTTTCACCTTAACACCGTTGCGAAGTCTCTCCTCCACGTCCATCTCCGAATTCTCCGATCTCACCAGATGTCCTCGAGCCTCTTTTGGGGCCACATCCTCATGGGCAACGCAAACACCAAGAGAACAGAGACGAGTCTCCTCACTTTCCAGGATCTTTGTGTCCGGTGCAACAAGAAGTTTGGGTACACTGTTCGCCCCCCCCTCGGGCAGTCCAGGCATCGAAACGTGACAACAATACCATGGGGTTTGAACACATTTCCACGAGCAGAATATAATCCTCCGGATCGGGGGAGTGGTCCTCACTTCGCGAACTTGACCCTTTTTAAGAGTTAAGTTTTTTGCTGGAAAATAATAGGTCAAGCTTCCAGTGTACCCAATTGTCAGCTGCCCTTTCGCGATTGGGATGTCGTGACGAGAACCATTAGACTTCCGTCCATAGCATTTACCGTTAGTGCCTGCCCGCATGACGTGAAGCAGGGAAGGTTGGAAGTCCCCACCAGCTTCCGGATAAACGCGTACTAAAGTACGCTCCGGACGTGCCGCAGAGGTAGGTCTTGCCGCCGAGGTAGGTCTTGCCGCCGAGGTAGGTCTTGCCGCCGAGGTAGGTCTTGCCGCAGAGGCAGGTGGCACCGCCGAGGCAGTGCGCGTCTTCTTGGAGGCGACGCCTGCCGAGGGAAGTTCCACAGGGCGTTTGCGCGAAACCCCCCCATGGTTTACCTTATCTGGACGGTGGGTGTCCGTTGCAGGGATGCCCCTCTGTGGAAGCCATCCTGTCGCGCAAGCACGAACTGTTTGCATTAATTCGCGACCATCTGCAAACTCTGCCTGAGAAAGGACGCCTTTAACCCACTTATCCTCCAATGAACGAATACGACCTTGCACGCACAACAAGTGCTTTGTTGAGTTCTGCCGGTTCATCGCCAGGCAAATTTGTCGAATCTGCATAAGGCTATCGAATTCCACCGACTCCAACAAGGTGGAGTAGTATGCCCCCCACGATCTCCACTTCGCGTGCATGCTTTCCGCAAGGCATACAAGCGGTCGTTGGATTTCGGCGGTCATGTCTTCGGTTTGTTCCTTGAATTGCGACAGAATGTGCTGCGCGTGCCGTATTTGGAAAACGAAGAACGCATTCAATTTTGGCTGATTCGACCTGCCACATTTCTCAGCATACCAGGCGAAGATGGCAGTTTCACAGGACACCTTGGCCTCGGGAGTAGAGTAAATCCATCGCTGTAACAGGTCTTTGTGCACGGCATGGAGATCTGATGGAATAAGAGATTCGATCTTATGTAAGTTCTGCCCCCAATGGAACGTGCACTCCAGATTGTTACGGTCATCTTGGTCTGGCCAAACTTTCTTGATTGCTGCCCAGTTAGCACCTGTGCCCCAAATATTAATCAGTTCTTGAAAACCAAGCATATCATGCGTAGGTTTACACGGTGCTGACAATCGTATACGATTGTCAGAACGTTATAAAGTGCAAACTCACACATTATGATCTTTAACTTACCTGCTGCATCTCCCATGAAGCCGTAGAATAATACTTCCTCACGCGGGTGTTCGGCGGCTACCGTCTTCTTCACCAATGTCCAAAACAGTACCTGTGTTTCGGTACAGTCTTTGGGTACGTTCATGGTGGCAATAGTGAGCAGGGCGTTGGCCTCTATGGAGAACACGTGCGCCCCCATCGTCACCCAATCCCCAGAAACCTTGCGGTGTACGAAATCCAAGTGGACGTACGCTGAGCGGAGGTAGTCGTCGCTACTTTTCGGGTGCATGCGACGCACGAGATCGACACCTCCATCCATCCACTCCGACACTGGACATAACGAACGTGTGAGCAAAACTGTCGATGTTCCCCTCGTCCGCGAAAGATTGCAGTAGCCCCTTACCGTGCCGAGCACTCCATTCGGAAACGGCTCGCATGCCCTCATCCTGTCGTCGACCTCGCACGAAATTCTTGTCCACTGCCTTATCAATCACTTTCATTTTCCTCGCGATGTTTGGTATCTGGCTGGGATCAAAAGAAGAGTCTTTTGGGAAGACGGTTTCCGTGAGTAAAGTCCTTTTCACATCGGAAACGTTTCGCACTCCACCGGTATTTAGGACCTCCGCAGCCCTAGTCTTAGCTGCTTTTAACTCACTCACGCTGGGCTTGTCGGTGGACAATACCACATGGTTGTGCGCATTGGCACCGGTATACAGGACGAGGATATTCCCATCGGAGTCAAGTTCGGTGGTTACCGAAAACGGACAACTGCCAGAATGAAGCGGCTCGGCGTTGCAATGGGCGCAAGCCAGATTGCGATTTTTAAAGGTACCGGTGAATTCGGAACTGTTCTGATCACCCGTTTGACGATATTGGATACATGCAACGTTCTTACAGGTTAAAGCCCCACCACATCGCGTAGTTCTAGTGAGTCGGCCTCTGATACGCTTTTTGTCGGAAGAGCGCAGCCAGGTCTGCGGATCGTATTTCAAGAATTCTCTCCAAGGAGAGAAAACTCCTGCACGTGGCTTATAAACTACCCCCGGAAGAAGAGGCACTGGCAGTTCTTCGACAAGCTCTGCAGGCTGAACTGGCGCTACGTCTTGTGACAAATCCACGTGCTGCGAAAAATCAATCGGAATAGCTGGTCCGGTGTAGGCTGTATATTCCGATTTGACCTTGTGCTTGAGCTTTGGTTCTATTCCCGCGCTGGAGGCTTTCGTAGATTCATTCGAGGCTTTTGGAGGTGGAGGCGATTCGGTTAAGTCACAAACGAAATGTTCTTGCTTTATTTCAGGGCGAGGCGGAGAAGCTGATGCTTGGGAAGATTCGTGGGTGGCTGTTTCGACATTCACACAACCGGTCTTCACGTCACTCGTAGATCCGGGGGTTGAGTTGACACCACCGATCACAACTACGACAGCTCCGTCAGGGAACACGGTACCGAGCTCGACAGTTTGCACATCTTCCATGCTGCGCATGTGAAGAAGCATCGGGGTATCGGTAAGGGTTGGAAACAAGGCCTGTAGTAACTGAAGAGAGATTGGCACCGCATGCGGGACATCCAAAGCATGGTTACCGTATCGCAGGGAAGTCGGCATTGGATTCCTATGAGAATGTGACCATGAGAATGTACCATGAGAAATGAATTTTTTTTATGAAAAGAACACTCTATATAGACATGGCTTTAGTGTAAATATTTATATTATGACACCCGGACACACGTGTGACAATCGTATACGAGTGTCAAGCAGGAGCACTAGGTTCGACACCCAGACTCACGTGTGACAATCGTATACGATTGTCAAGCTCTGTCGTTGGGTTCGTCTGTCTGACGCACGTTCGAAACTCGCATGCGACTGGGTGATACCCCCTGAGTCCTTGGTTAGGGGGGGGGAGGGGGGAGTCAGTGTACATTCCTTAAGTATGAAAAAAATTTAAAATTTTCTTAAGTATGTGAAAACGCAGGCGTCGACGCGGGCCGACGCGTTACCCTCCTTAAGTATGGGCTTAAGTATGGAAGCCCTATTTTCGAAAATCTTAGAATGTTAAGAATGTTTGGTCCGTCCGTCCGTCCAAAAAATGGTCCGTCCGTCCGTCCAAATCTTGGACGGACGAGTTTTTGGACGGACGGACGAGTTTTTGGACGCGTCACTGGACTAACATCCTATCTCTAAAGCACACCTGTTACAAAACAAAAGACACCGTCACTCAAAAATCATTAACAAATTATCCAAGGAAACGCATAAGGGTTTTTATAGGTTGGCTGGATCTAAGACGCTTGGGAGACACCCCCAGCACTGCACGTCTGTAGGCGGGACGGCCGTCGCGTGCTCGTCGGCACTCTCTGTCACGCCTTAAATCTGCGCAACCTACACCCTTAGTGGGAATCGAACCCACGAGTGCGAGGTGCATAGCCTAGCGCCGTACCAACTCGACCAATGTCGCGAATGTGTACTTTATGAAATTTATTTAGAAATTTATGATACAATATTCCACATTCCTGTGATGAACAAGATTACACAATCTATCACAAGGTCCAAGAAAAATTTCGCTTTGACCAGAGGCCGTTCATTAGCTAATGAACGGTTCCCGTATCCAAAGTGTCTATGTGTGAGTCGCGCTTTGGCCAGAGGCCGTTCATTAGCTAATGAACGGTTCCCGCAGCCAAAGTGTCTATGTGTGAGTCGCGCTTTGGCCAGAGGCCGTTCATTAGCTAATGAACGGTTCCCGCAGCCAAAGTGTCTATGTGTGAGTCGCGCTTTGGCCAGAGGCCGTTCATTAGCTAATGAACGGTTCCCGCAGCCAAAGTGTCTATGTGTGAGTCGCGCTTTGGCCAGAGGCCGTTCATTAGCTAATGAACGGTTCCCGCAGCCAAAGTGTCTATGTGTGAGTCGCGCTTTGGCCAGAGGCCGTTCATTAGCTAATGAACGGTTCCCGCAGCCAAAGTGTCTATGTGTGAGTCGCGCTTTGGCCAGAGGCCGTTCATTAGCTAATGAACGGTTCCCGCAGCCAAAGTGTCTATGTGTGAGTCGCGCCTTAGCCAGAGGCCGTTCATTAGCTACTAATGAACGAGTTCAAAAATAAACATACCTGCTTCTTGGCCAAAAATTATTTGAAGTCGAATTTATCTTCAGATCGAAAGCTGTTTTTTAGCAAGTCCTTCACGAAGTATTCCTTCCTATCTTTTTGCGACATGCTGAAAATGTTTTCGCGAAAAGACTTAATATCTGCCGATGAGAAAGATAGACAGCAGTGCGACTTGCAATTGCACTTAATGGTTTCTGCCATTGATATACTGTCAGCCTGCAAACGTCGCTGCTTGATACTAATTACGCCTGTATATTTCTTCTTGCGTATGTCGGATTCGTACGGTTTGCGCACAACAATCTGCTTGTTTACTACACCGTTTAAACACCGAAGAGGGTCTTCATTAAGCAAGTCTAAACTTGTCTCTGAAAATTCTGTATCAAGTCTGCTTTTTATCTCATTTAAGTCAATTTCGCGCAAAGCGCGTGTCCCGGAAACGCGTGAAGAATTAGAGCTAACTTCCGATCTAGACGTCAAAGGCGCGTTCCAAAGGACCATTTGCGTATTTGCGCTCGGGGCTAATCAATGATGCAATAGCATCCGATTTAGAATACAATAACAATGCGAATCTGGCTCGTAAGCCGAATACAGTGTTATATCATCATTTCCAAATTATATTTTGTAGACGATTGCGAATTCACGATTGAAGATATCTTCGATCGAGATACGGTATGTGTCATGCCAGAATATCCCGAATTGTTGAGCTGAACTCATTCTTGAAGTTTGTGTCTTTTGCGGCGCACTGTTTTCATCACCTACTGTTCTGAGCCCTTTGTATTTGTTTTGACGGACTTTTTGTTTTTACAATGCAATGCGTATGGGAAAGTGCATGGTGTGTGCCTGCGAAGAGCCTGCGTGACAGGGAGGGCGGGCAATATTGCTTTCGCCTCACATCCCGTTGATTTCTGACTTTTTCGAGCAGCCTCGGTTTCCGATTGTGCAAAGATTTCTGGAGGCCGGCGGGGCGTCCCCACTGCTCGACGGTTTGGGATCTGTTTCCAACATCTCTGCTGAGCATCGCTTCGTGTTTTGTTCAGGATTCTGATTTTACGCTTGGCCTTTTTTCAGATGTGCCAGCAGCGTTTTCCCTCTTGCACATGTGAATTGTGGGACGCACGAACACGGTGACCGTACGGGCAGATCTACAGTACTGGTTCGCTGCTTGTCGACATATAGATGCATTTCTTCGTTTGCTAACTTTCACTGTTTCGTAATTTACTGAAACTCTTAAGATATGGGATTCGCTCGAATACCCGACACGAGGGCGAAAGCTGCACAAACTGTGCAGTGTGGTTTCGAATTCCACCGCTCTCACTTACTTCGCGTTTGTAGTTTTGCAGGGATTTTGCTCATCGTTTTCGCACTCCTGTTGCAAATTTCTACTGTTTCTCGTGGTGTATGCAAATGGTTTTATTTTTTACCTTATTATGACACTTTTTGTTTCTCGTGTGCAGGCATTCCAACAATTTGTTACTCGCTGGCGAGAAGCATGTTGCCGTGTCGAGGTTTCCTGTTCGAGTTAGAATTTTAGCATTTAGCTACTTTCAAGGCGCTGATAATTATACGTTTACAGATTTTGTTGTGAAAGCTCTTTACTCGTTGTGTATTGCTCAATTATGTAAAATTGTGTTTGCATACTTTTGTGTTAAAAAACAAGTTGTAGTACTTTGCTTGCATGATGCTCGCGCTTGTTCGTTGATTGTATGCCTTAATCCCTTTGAACTTTGTTATTATCTATATACCGACGGAGATTTGAGTTGTTAGAATATTTTTGCACTGTGGCTCTTTTGTTTCAGAATTCGGTATGTGAAAACCGTCCGTCCGGAACAAATGTTTGGTAAAATTTTGCGACAGACTTGAGTGTGGAACTCACTGCTGTCGCAGCTGAGACAATCACGAGAACCACACTCATTTTTGTCGCTCACTAAAATATAGGTATTTGTCGCACGGTGCGACAAATAAAAAACCTCGCGACTAAAATGAAGTGCTACCACCCCGCTTACTACTTCATCGACAATCCAACAGGCGACGCTACTCGCGGACTGCACACGCAACCGGTGATGCGAGGCCTCCCAGAACCACGCCTGACCATGTACTGCCGCTATCGAGACCCGTACATGCACCATGAAGCCTACACATATCTGGACGAACGCACCGATAAGCGTGCCCCTGCTGCAATGCACTAGAACCACGCCTCGCTCTGCTAAGCGCCACGCTCAAGAGGCACGCGAACACGTCTCAATCTGGGAACAGCGCGTCTAACGTACCCGGAATGGGCGGATCCGTAAACTGCAGTGTACGCAGTTGTACCTCGCCCGCTGGCACACCACCTGTTCTGCGAGTTGCACTTGAGCGAGAACATTGAGGACATAAACGCGGTACTGGAGCATATATCGCGGACTGCGACGCGGGAGTACACGGAAGACTTCAACGAGAGCCACGTTGAAGACCTGCCCTAGCGATATCACGGTCGTGAAAGGCTGGGTGCAATCAATGGTGAGCGTTGGCAGCGTGACCTTGAGGAAGGTCGTCTGAAATCTCTGACGAGCAGATGGATCGTCGATCGTAGAGAGATAGTAGCTGTCAAGTGGCCACCCTGTGAATGTTCGCGAGGACGGTTCACACTTAAGGGGGGGAGTTGTACTAGGGGACATAGTATGTCGTGGTATGACAGTACGGCAATATGACATGGCAGTATGATAGTATGTCAGTATGACATTATAAAAATATGACACAACATTATCAGTCTACGATATATGACGAAGGAACTGTATGACAGTCACAGGAATGACAAATCCAGAGGCATATGCATGACTGATGTTGAATGCTGAATCAGATGAGATATCGGAATTAAAAGAGATAATTACAGAAGAAGTGACTTGATTTCATAGAGTGGGTCACTGACATGCAGCTACCAAATGACAGATGACGGATCTAACAGAATCTGGCATAGAGTCTTCTAGCTTAGTTATTTAGCGGGGTGAGTGATCGCTCAGACTGATGGCTTTTATTTAACAATCCTATACCACACTGCAGGACTGCTAGAAAGTAAGAGTTGATACACTTATATAATGCGATACTATCCACATAGTGTGCCCACAACATAATGTATGTCAGATTCGATCGCGTGATAAAAAACGCATTTGATTCCGGTGATGAAGTTTAATGTCCCCGAGCGCGCCCGAACGATTAATCCTGCGATTTTGCGATTTGCCGGATAATCCGGTTTGTGGATTGATGGGACAAAGTTGATCGTCACCACTTGTTTTATGAGATTATTAGAGAGGTTCCGCAAAGTGGGCGGGAAACTATTAACTAAGAAATACGATCAGAGAATGTTGTGTCATAATAAATTCCGTCCACGTCGATCGGAGAGGGAAATTTTCGTCACGAAGAGATAAGCGGAGAAATAAGCGCAAAGACGTCGCACGATGATGACGTGCCATCACGTTCATTTCTTAGTTCTCCGCCCCGCGTTGCGGAACCTTTCTATTACTAGCATCACGGTACGAGTGAAAATGGCATACCGGAAAGCGCTGAAAAAGTAGAGGCGGGGAGCGGCCGCCGACGGAGAAACAATCGATCAGCTAGACTCGGATAATACAAATAGATGCATACTTCGTATATGACAAAACGTGACAATATGGGCATAGTTAACATGACTAGTAAAGTTAACTTTTGCCAGGTGAGCATAGCAGGCTCTATCCTCGATCGAACGAATTGTATATGGCTTGAGCTGACTTACAAGTGACCTCTGTTACTTATCAAGTTAACTTATGCCCATATTTTTGAGTTTTGTCATACAGAGTCGGAATGACGCAACGGACATTCACTTAACAAATATATCGCATTGGTTATGACACCACCGAACGAACTTGTCGCGGTGACAAATCCATGACATTTGCGCATGCTACTTTTGGCAAATTGGCGTGCTCACACCGCATCTAACCGGCTTATGTTTGTCGAAAATGCACATCTTCTTACATAAAGCATGAGCTCATTTTTTTGACACATTTACAAATCATACAATATGATAGAATATCACAATATCATTTTCTGACCATCATTTTACTGCGGCAAGCATTCATATCTTACTGGTTTCCTTTCATGCCTTTTCCACTATCTTCCCATCCTCTAACCCAAGGAACACCCTTCTTGGCACGTGCATTGGCACCGACTTTTAAGTAGCCTTCCATACTTTGCTTTAGCTCGTTGTACACACTGTTGTTCACCTGAATACAACACACATCCGAAACCGAAAATAAGTAGATCTATTCTTAAAAGTCCACGCTGCTTGCAAGACAACTGGCATCAGCAGGTGAGAACGCTCGATTAGCTGAAGCCCTTGGACTGGAATATGGTGCTTTGCCTAGAATATGTTGTATTTTGATGCATCGACAAAGAACAAAACTCAAAATTTCACTCGGTGCAGTCGATGTCTACGAGTCTCTTATGTGCCCGCGAGGTTGCCAGTAGGCGAAACCACAACAGGGGAATTCAAACGAGCCTTAAAGGAATGAAAGTTCAAGAATCAGCCACTTCCTCGTGACTGCTGGCCGTGCAAGACTGGGCGTTATCAAGAACTTCTTCCCAAGCTTTATCCTTGGATAATGAGAGACGTGCACATGATGCGATGGAAAAACCCTGTGGGTGGTTAGGCAAAGCAGTTGACATCAATCAACATCTTCTTTCCAAAATACCGAAGCAGACACGGCAACCACTCCAGAAGAACTTAGTGCTTCCGAAGACAGGCGCTCGAAAGTGCTTTGCATTAGGTAAGCTCGAGAGCGGCGACTTGAGGACGGCTCCGAAGACAATCTACCTGTGTCTCTTGATTTACGTTTATCACTGATATTTTAAAGACAGGTTCACACTTACCAGGTGCTCTGGAGCGTCTTCTTGGCCTGTGAGATACCTGAAGAGATCCGGATTTTCCTGCAAGCACCTCGCCTACGTTCAAGGCTCACAGAGAGGTTGTAGGGGACTAGGACAGCAGAACAGAAGTGGAGAGAGTCAGCCGTAGTACGGAACTTTTTGTCAAAGGGAATCCAGCTGCTGGGGGAGACACAGTGCTTGAAAGAAAACTGCAAAAAATAGCAGTAATGAACGTACAAGATTGAGCGTAGCGACAGGGCACAAGCATTTCACACTGGTAAATAGGACACAGCTGCGCGTGAAGGGAGTACAGCTATTTTGAAGTTCGGCCTCTAGAGATATAAAGTTTACCTCATCAAGAACAAGAGCGAAGCAATTGAGTTGCTCGTCACTTAAATTCTTCAGGTTCGCTTCCGCCCATTGACCCTGCACATCCACCCGAGGAAACAGCTGAAATCCACGAATGTAAGAAATTTCCCGAGTTTCCCGAGGGTATGACGGAATGCGATCACTATACGTGTTGATGCGAAAGAGGCATCCAACACTAAACTAAGATCCAAGAGTAGTCACATACAATTATCAGGTCCATCTCGAGGAAACCGCGTTGCTTGCTGCGATACAGCAGGCGCTTCACAGCCTGCGCTACCTCACCCTTTCGCCCCCAGTGAATATCTGTTCAACAATAACCTGTAACGACGCGTGCAAACCTTTCAAAATGGGGGGTGGCAAAACCGTAAGCATAAACAAAGGGGAACGACAACGCAATCAGACCGAACTAAAAGCGGAGCGCTACCAAAGATCGTATGACGATAGGATCTATGTAAGGTAAATTACCGCTTCACGATCCAACGTCTTCGTTCCGTATTCGAACTGGCCTTTAAGACCGTCCTTAGCAAGTGTTGTCACTTTCTCATCCGCATACGTTCTAGATATCTGTAAAGAAGACGGGGTGTCTCAGTTGCATCCAAAAGGTCAGAAAGGGATCTTAGTTATCACCCTAAAATACTATTGCTTCGCGGAAAGCACTGCGGAAAGGAGCCGACAAGTGACATAAAGAAGGCGCCGCAGGAAGGAGTCATCTGCCCGTGAGCGCATTGACAGCTACCATACTGAAGACTACGCAGGAACGGGCGGACTGCATACGAAAACGTATATTTTCACAAGAAAGACCACAGTCGCTAAGTATGGTATTTCTTGTTTCCAGTACGCACGCGGACCTATGACTTTGCTTGCATCCAAAGAGCAGGTGAAATCATACCCGAAGAGCTTGAAGGGGAGATCCTGAGTTCATCAGTTGTCCCACCGCGCAACTCCGCAATAGGGCACCAGTGGCATGACTGGACTGATACTCGGCGTTCACATTTATGCGGTGTACCAGAGTTCGTGCAATGGCGAAACCGCGGTTTCGCACATAGCATGTCATGTTTAGAGAACCTTTTGGTTAAAGGAGAAGTCGATAGTCCCAGCTTCTAAATAGAATAGACAACCAGTAAAATCTTGAACGGTCACGTCAAAATAAGGATTGCTGCTCACTTGAAAACAAGTAAACATGCGACAAAAGTGTACTGAATTCTGGCAAGGCCTCACAGAGTCGAGAGTGGTTCGTTTTTCGTTTGTACACGCCCCTCACCAGTCACCGTCGAGTGGTATATGGTACGTGGCAGTCCAGTGTCACACGAGACGACAGCAACAGTTAACATGAACATCAACAGTTCAACAGTGTACACTGTATCGGTAGTTCAACCGTTTTATTGTAAATCATCACAATCGAATGAATTTAGAGTAAGAATATTCCAATATAGAATAAGAATATAGAATTTGGAATTAACACTTATTACGAACTCTATGACGATGACGGTCCAGTTTTTTCAGAAAATCGATACCATTTTTTACGCAGTCGCGTAGTCCGTAGAGCTCTCCGCGAGGTCATGCTTCGACTGGCACGTGTGCAACAACTTCAGGCCGATGATGCTGTGACTAAAGTGTGAGGTCATTCCACGCAAGCCCTTGAACACATCCTTCACACCATGACTTTTCAAAAACTCGAGCACACACAACGCCAGTAAGTGGCAATTGCACTCGTGGCCATCGAAAGCCCCCCAACCAGAAACGATATTGGAAGCAGAGTCCGATGCTGTGCAATGCACAAACTCGCACACAGTGTCCTTCTCGTCGACAAAAACACCCACTCCCATCGCTGCGCACGCTTTCTTAGTGGCCAAGAGAATCTCGGTCGCAGTGTGACGAACTTCGGAAAACGGAACCGCTGCCATCAACCTTTCTTGCATCTGGAAGTCTGCATCCAGCCAATATGCAATTATACCGAAAAGACGGATCCCCCCTTCAGACCACATGTCGCCTGCGATGCTGGGCAGAATACCCTCTTCGAGCAAAGCCAACAACGCATCACGCGTTCGTGCCCTCCCCTCCGCGGATAACTCGAGGGCCTTCTGCACGACGAGCTTGTACGTGGGCAGAGTATATCCGCCTTGGAAAATGTAGTGAAAAATATCGCGGAGTTCGCTATCGGTCTCGCCAATAGATAGAGATCTGCGTGCACACGCCCCTAGTGAACTAAGAAGGCAATAATGCATATTGCGCACGCACCGAGAAAAAGGCAAACACAGTTCGCAATAATGTTCCGGAGGTGTAGGGCACGCACCTACGCCTCCTTACGATCCATCATAGCGCGAACTTCTTGTGCAACACGTCACGTTTCTCGGCCGAAACTTGGGGGAGCATGGCCTCGATAGTCCCAGTCTCAGGAGTATCCTTCTCACAGCAGTTGTTCTCGCCACTGATGCCCTCGGCCTTCTTCTCAGCGAGGACCAAGTTGCAGAAAGCGTCTTGATGTACATGAGAAAGATGGCTGCGCATGTTGCTCGTGTTGCCTGATGTGAGATGAGACTTTCAGCCCCCCCCATAAGGTGGGGGGCAGTCACTCTCTCTCTGATCACCCCTTGACCCGAGGTGCCACGTCAGCTTGCTTCCGCCAGTTCGTTCCGCCAGTTCGATAATAAAACCTCAAAGTTATTTTATTATCTCATCTTAGTCTGCAGTGAATCACGGTGTCACTACCTACCTGTAAGTGCTTCCGCCAGCCTAATATATATATCATATATTAGCCTTTTCTGTCAGGTTATCGGTCCACCATCTTTGGTGTGGCATCCGTTTTCTCGGCTACTTTGATCACGCACGTAACCCGCACGTAACCCGCACGTACCTCCGCACGTAACTCCGCACGTACCCCAGAAAATTGTATTTTTTTCGACCAACTTCAGCAGGAATCAACGAGACCTTCACCCCTTCTTATCGGCGTTTTTGGTTTCGCCACATCTCTGCATTTTTCAAACTGGAATATTTCATCCCTGCAATGGCTACCCCGTCACATGCAGCGATCCGCGCCGCCCGCCAACGTGCTTCCGGAGATTCTGAAACATCTCCCACCAATGGAGGCCGCCCGCGGGGCGCTACCCGACGCATTGTCACGACATCATCATTGCGCACACGACCCACTTGTGTTGGCCCTTCCGCCACTGCTGCCGAATTTCATCGGGATCCGGCTGTATGGGTCTCTACACCCGTGGAAGAAGGAAGAGAGGACGAGTACTCCGACAAGATGACTTACGCCTTTACTTACGCTGAGGACGTCCTCACCCTTTTGCACGCCCACGAATTCAAGAAGAACGTTGGTATCACTCTGGACACTTCGGACGCTGAGACCGACCTCGCTATTTTGCTCAGCAGCATTCACCACGTCTTGGGGCCCATTTCGCACTACGAGTTCGACATACTCCTCGACTTGGACAACGAGTACGAGGCCTACCACATGGTTCTCAACGAGCTCATCTTCACCATTTTGCCCGTGTTTCTCCGCGGCTCGGCTCTGCGTTTGTACAACGAGTCGGCCAAGGTGCACCCTGGCGATGGCCGTTGTGCTCTCCAGCGCTTACGTTTTTTCGTGGAAGGCATCCCTGACCCCGACACTGAGCGCTTCTGGACGAGGTTACGCGCTGTCATCATCGACGAGAAGAAGGACCCAGCTCCGCAATTGGAGGTCATCAGCAAGCTCATGGACAAGCACGCCCGCTCGCACGCGACCTACACTGACCGAGAGCGAGTTCGAGATCTCTGGCACATCCTGGCCGCGTCCGCGGCGAATTCGTGCTACGTATCCCCCTTGTACCTGGTGGTGCTACGCAACTTGCGGGCTGGTGCGACCCACACTTTTTCGTCCCTCCAGCTCGAGCTTCGGACCGTTTTCCGCGACGAGTCCCCATTCGCCAAGCTGGCGGGGAAGGCTGTGTCCTCCACCTCTGGTGGTGTTGCGGCCTACAACTTCGATGCCACCAAGTCCAAGCGACGAGAGCGACGCGAAGCACCAGTTGGTGAGTGGAAGGCAGAGGGCGACATGCTCTTCAAAAAGTGGTTTGGCACTGGTTTCCCCTGCGTCACATGCTTCCGCTTGTATGGTGTCACATGTGCCCACCAGGAGACGAAGGGCCTCTGCCCACGCATTTGCAAGGAGGCGTACGCGGACGGTAAAGCCCCTGACTTCGCCGCCGCTGCACCTCCTGTTTCGCCGCCATGGACGAAGCAGGCAGTGCCTCAGCTCGCGTCGGCCACGGAGAAGCCGCCCACGACCGAGGATGCAGCCGCCATGACGTTGCGGCTGCCGCCCCCTGAGGATTGGCCGCCCGAGGATCCGCCCTCCCCTGACTCACATGGCTACGCCCCTTTTCGTGATGTGCCTCCCAGCGATGTTCCACACCCCTCTGTGCATCCCGGCGGTCTCGATCGAGGCGGTGGTGTCCATCTGGCCGCTGCCCGTTCACTCGCACCTGCCGACGACGAGGACGAGTGGGACCACTGCCCTGCTTACACGCAGGGGCCCATCTGGTTGCCGAGTTTCAGTGGATCACGGCCTCTCGCCAATGGCGCAATCGACCCGCCACCAGACGCATCACGGTCTGGTGGTGTGCAACATTAAAGCAAACAGACACTTGCAATGAACGGCTCTGGCTTGTAGTACAGTAGCTTCAGACTGTGAAAGGTCCCATTGGGCCTGTAACTGCTGCCTATTTTTGCCTAGGGTTTAGGTTTGGGATGCGAGCTTGCCTATCTTGTTGTGGCACCTCACGCCTTCGGAGTGAGGTGGTGTGATGTGAGATGAGACTTTCAGCCCCCCCCCCATAAGGTGGGGGGCAGTCACACTCTCTCTGATCACCCCTTGACCCGAGGTGCCACGTCAGCTTGCTTCCGCCAGTTCGTTCCGCCAGTTCGATAATAAAACCTCAAAGTTATTTTATTGTCTCATCTTAGTCTGCAGTGAATCACGGTGTCACTACCTGTAAGTGCTTCCGCCAGCCTAATATATATATCATATATTAGCCTTTTCTGTCATTGCCACAGTAACCTGCGGGGGTAGAATTCGGGCCACATAGCTTGCAGACCGTATGTGAGACACGTCCGTCGGTCTTCGTGATCCAGAAGTAGTCCCAGACCTTAGCCCTACGCTTCGTTTTGCCGTTCTTGGGGTCGAGTAGCTGTCCATCTTCCTCAACATCTGTGGTCACACAACGAAAGTTAGATGATTTGTTATACACACACAACGAACGCGCGAAGCGGGCGCGTAAATGTTGAAGGAGTCTTCGTTCGACGAATACCTGGTGCATATGCGTCTTGCTCATCTCCATCATCGGCGTTGGTTGCACTAGCTGTCAACAAGCGTTTACGTTTTTTCGCTGCCTCTCTAGCCTCGGACTCCTCGGCTTTCTCGGCTTGCTCCCTGGAAAACGCTGTGATATCGTCTTCTGAACCTGGCAGGTTCTCCACGGGCTCCCACGTATCGTGCTGAGATGCAAAACCCTCCCAGCCGATGAGATACTGGTCAACGCCGTAGCACTTCCTATGCGCTTTGATTTCCCTCACTTGGTATTCGACATCGTCACTCCCGGCGCTGTCATACGGATGATTTTGTGTGCGCTTGACCAATCCTTTGCCTTGGGCAACCAACGCAACGTCTGTGTGATTGGCCTTTCTACGTTTAGGACCTCGAGCTCGAGCCATGATATTGGAATTGACAATTGAGACGGTTGGGGCAGTTCAGCAGTGATTAGGTCCGAACGACCCTCTCGATTTACGTATATATGGGTTGGCAAGGGGCGGATCGACCGGTCCGAATATTACACACACTCATTGTTCTCATTCCGGAAGTCGATGAAACCTTAACACCATTGGAGATTGGCAATATGGACGAATGAAAGCAGAGTGGAGTGCGATCCAAGGATTGATGCCGATATTCCGATTTTCCGATATTATTCCCGATATGTCATAGATTTGGTATCAGCTGATACCAATAAGTGCAAACGTGGCATTAGTCGATTGCGATATTCGTCCTCAGCCTATTATTCGATACCAATAGTACGCAATGCGGTATTAGTCGATATTGATATTCCGATAACGACATAAAAAGGTATCGATTGATAGCGATATTGCCGATATATCGATATATCAGTTATCGGCGTTATCGATACCGTGCCTTGTTCGAGACCCTCGAGAACGCAGGTGCAAGCATGGAGCTTATGGAGGAGACGTTAGCAGTCATCGCGCAGGAGAGAGGTTCAGATTTTGGCGAGGGAGGGGCCGCGGGGGCCAGTTCCTCTCCCGGTCGCAAGGCATAGGTCCCGGAGCCAGCAGGGGGAGCACTCCGCCCCTTGCCGAGGCCGACAGGACCGGGACCAGGTGCTGGACTTCGGGTTTAGGCTTAGTTATTATGGGCTCTGACTAGCCCCTAGCCTGACCCTGCTTCCGTCTCGTGTCCGTGACATCCTAGCACTGTACTGTACAGTAGTACAGTACAGTAGTACAGTCATCGTTTCACTGTCTGGGTTTCCGAGAGCATAAAGCTTCGGCCAGACACAAGTTATATGATTATCAGTTTGTCTCCTAGCGAGCTTAGCCGGACAGCGTATCTGTCTTCCTCGCAGGTTATAGGCCGCACCGGCTTTCCGGTGATTCTGATGATGGCACAGCGCCTTGCTGTTGCCATGTTCGGCTAAGTAGGACGTAGGAGGGGTTGAGCGCCCACTTGGGCGGTGGTGAATTACTCTTGCGGTATGGCCTTTTGACTTGGCAGTGATGGCGGCACGCATTGTGCCCGCCTTCGCTGCGCAGGAGATCAGTTCGTGACGGATTATTTTATTTTACGGAAGCATCGTCGCAGCGAGAGTTAATCTGTTTCGTGCGCCGCTGGCTCCGGCGAGGTCGTTCCACACGTAACAAATTTTGGCCGCTCTCATGGTTCCGCTCACGACCTGTGAATTTTGATCGGTACAACTGAGGCTTCTACAAACTATCTGGCCGCTGTAAGCGTTCTTACACCATCTCCCTGTTTAGCTCAACCTCCTTCCCTGTCTCTTCATCATGGTTACCACAGCAAATAGATTGACGCGGTCTCGCGTCCGTAGATTAGAAACGATTTTTGATGACGTCGGCGCGCAGCACGCTGCGACTCCGCACACGCCGCAGCTGCCAGCTCCGACCACCGCAGCTGCGAGAGAGATTTTGGACAAGTGTAAGCAGTTGGCTCGTGACAGTTTCGACAGGAAAGTTGCCAAAACCGTTGCCACTAAAATTCTTGGGGACAAATCGGAGCGCTTTGCAGGGACAGAGGCAGACGCAGTGGACATTTTTTCACAGTTAATGCATGAGTTGCGCGCACAGTTCGTGCTTCAGTCGACGGCGTTTGCTCCCCTGTTTGACTTGACTGACATGGCAGTTGACGAGTTGAGGCTAGGCATGAGGCAAATGAGTTATTGCTCTCGGCTCTGACATTTCTGGCTCGCCCTGGCTCACCTGCCCGTGACTGGCTTGAGGCCTCTGGGTCCGACGTTCCTGGAGATGGCAAGCGCGCTGCCCTTGAGGTGGTGCGCATGCTCCAGGAACGTTCGGAACCCTTTGACTCTTTTGAGTTGCTGCTGGCGGTCCGAATCCCCAGCAGCAAAGATCCTGACCGTGGCATCCGCGAGTTCAATGGCCTGTTGAGGGACGTTCAGCGTTCCCACAACTTGCCAGAGGACGCGGTGAAGCGGCAGTTTCTGAAGGCTCTCGGCGATTCGTGGCTATACCGTGATTTGGCTAACTCTCTGGCTCGGGCTGACCAGCGGCAGGGCGTGTCTCTCCTGACTATTCAGGCTCGTGTGCGGGAGCAGTTCCGCCACGGCCTGAAAGTCTCTGACGCCCCTGTCTCTGCTCTGTCATTCGGCGATGGCGCGTCTGACCTGGCTGCGGCGTTGTCCAGTCTGCAGAAGCAGCTGGAGCGCATGCAACAGGACATTCGTGACCTGAAGCGGCAGAAGCGGGAAGGGCCTCCGCCTGCGGGCAAGCACCTTACCCGCTCTGCTGCCAAGCTTCATCGTGCTGGTGTTAAGCCACTTGGCACCGCTCCTCCTGTCTCATTTGACAAGAAGCGTGGTGCCTTCGTGCCCCACTGCCAGAATGCGGTGTGTGCACAAAGTGGTTTGAAGCACTGGCATGCTGAATGCCCCAACGGCGGTCTTCACTCTGCCCACTATTGTAGTGCGGTTGAAGACTACGAGACTGACTGCCTGGCTGTTCGTTTCCAGCGTTTTTATGACGCGGGAGATGAGCACGCCTTCGAGTCGCTCTGCACGATGGAGGGTCGCCCAGAGGTGTGCGAGCTGTCGGCGCATTCTTTTGTGACGGCTGAGCCCACGTCTCTGCGGCACTTTCAGGATGCGGCGGCTTCCGCTCAGGATGCGGCGGCTGACGATGACGGCGTGGCTCACTTTCCTCTAGCCACATTCCACTCGGGTGCACGGGGTTCGATTCCGCCACCGCCTGCGGTTCGGGATCACTCTGCACTCGTGGCTGGTGGTGTGCCTACGGCTCATGACCCACCAGTGGCTGTCCCTGGCTCTCTCTCGGCTTGCCTGGTTCTGTCCCATCGCTCCAGCTTGGCGACTCTGCACCGGCTCCGCTGTTTGCTGGCATGACGATTGAGACTTCTGACATTGGCTCTGAAGTCTCTGACAACGACCAAGGCTCTGACAATGACTCTGACGGCGGGCAGCAAGTGGCTTTTGACTCCTTCGGCTCTCTTGGGCGTGACTCTGACAGGGGGGCATCGCCACTAGCAGCTCCGATTTGCCGTCCACGGGCTCCGCCGGGTTTTGTCCGGTGTGCATTGATGTCCTCGATGCTCTGCTGTTCTCTGCTGGCCAGTGCTACGGCATCCCTGGTTGCCGTGGGCGGTGGTGACAGGGGCCTGGTTGAGCCCGGAGTCACCGTCCATCGGTCTACTGGAGGTATCTTTGCTTCGGATCCGCCACTTGGCTCTCTGGGCATCCGTGATTGGCCGCCTGACGATCGAGTTCTTTCGTCTCTTTCTTCAATGTTCAAACCGCCATGGGAATCTGCTTGTATGGGTTCTTCAGTTGATTTACTTTCTACTGTGGAACCGCCTTGCCCACTTGGGCCTGGTGGTGCTCAATTTCAAAAAGACAGTCTGCAATTCACTTCGGGATTACTCTGTGTTTACATCCCAACCGCTGAACTCAGCTCTGCTGACCAGCTACAAAGTGGCTGAGTTTCTAGTCAATCATCCTGGCAGCTTGATTAGCTTTAGCCCAGTAGTGGGATGACCGGGTCAAGACCCCGGCGCCCAGCTAGAAGTGATCGGTTTCCACCGAGTTGCACGTAGGTGTTTGTTTGTTATCACGTGGCTGTATACCCTGTACCTGCCTTGCTAGGTAGTCACACCCACGGGTGGTGTGCTGGACTTCGGGTTTAGGCTTAGTTATTATGGGCTCTGGCTAGCCCCTAGCCTGACCCTGCTTCCGTCTCGTGTCCGTGACATCCTAGCACTGTACTGTACAGTAGTACAGTACAGTAGTACAGTCATCGTTTCACTGTCTGGGTTTCCGAGAGCATAAAGCTTCGGCCAGACACAAGTTAAATGATTATCAGTTTGTCTCCTAGCGAGCTTAGCCGGACAGCGTATCTGTCTTCCTCGCACCAGGCCCCTGGAGGAGGGGTCTGCGAGGGGGCGGCACAGCCAGCCCTACCGGTGGAACACCCACTTCAGGGAAGATCACCGGATGAGGTATGGTCCGGGACCGGCCCAGAAGGCGACTGAGAAGATGAAGCGAGCGGTGAGGTGGCTGAAGAGATCCCATCCGGTCACGGTGGTGGCTCCGAGCGAGGCTGAACCAGAGGTACCACCAGCACAAGCATCCACCCCTACAGAGGTACAAATCAGATTTCTTCTGTTTGGGCGAGGGAGTCAGGGACACCCTTGTATCAAAGGTGTGTACCAACGTGCGTTGCAGCCATCAGGCGCTAGACGGGTAAGGTTCAGAGAGCAGGAGGCGACGCTTCGGACGCGCGCTAAGACGACGACTAGACCGCGCCAAACCGCCGCCACAGTCGCGAGCACAACAGCGAGTGCAACGTGACAGACCAGCAGCGTGGGAGGCAGCCAGGACACTGACGCGCAGGCAGCAGGAAGCAGAGGTGCATCAGCACAGGGTCAGGAGTGCTATGGTACGGGTAAAGGGCCGCATAGAGCACCTGAGGAAGATGGTGAAGGCGAGCAGGGAAGCGGCAGCCGCCAGGCCAGCACCCTGGCCAGATGACCCAGTGCCGGAGGACTCCATCACCAGATCTGCCCGCTGGACCGCCCTGATAGCGGAGGCCGGCACCTACCACCTACCTGACGACAACTCCGACGAAGAACTGAACCCGCAGGAAGTGGAGCCAGGTTTGCACAAACTGGCCAGCATCAGGCCTGACATAGGCGTAGACGCGGGGGCGGGACGCTGGGGAGAATGGCTGGACGAGCACGTGCTAGCAGCCATGGACGCGTCAGGGCCCACACTCATGATTTTCTGGGCATGGATTGGTAAGGTGCGAGTGAAGGTTCTCATCGATACTGGGGCCTCCTCCAGTTTCACATTCTTAGAGACTGCGAGGAAGCTCAAGCTTCAACCATCAGTCCATGAGAAACCAATGCGAGTGCAGGTTGCAGATGGCACAGTCTACGACGCCAACTCTTGTATTCGGCCCAAGCTCACAGCGGAGACGCGGAAAGGAAGTTATTGACTATTCGTTACCCTTCGGGTGGCTTAAGCCACCCTAACAGCGATTTAGGGTGGCTTAAGCCACCTTAACGTTTTCAATTATTACGGGAGCTATCGGTACCGGGAGCTAGATTTTTTTAGCTCAAAATGACGGCGACATTGTCTTCTTTTAGACACTATGTGCACTATTAGGCGAGCCCAAGTTCCCGGTGAGCAATTTTGGGAAGTATCCAAGAGGGTGCAACATTTAGTAAAATTTGAGCGATTTTCTTGGTTTTGCATACCCATGCTACTTCAACCGAGATTTTGAGGGTCAAGATGACCTCGGATCAAACTTTTGGCAAGACACTGCAGAAAGAGCAGCTCGAGATCTTGACAACATAGGTCTCCAAATTTTGAAAGCGTCTTAGAGGAAGCCCCCGGTGAGCTAATTAGCTTAAGGTGGCTTAAGCCATCTTAAGGAAAATTGGGAGATACCCACCCTACTTCAACCGAGATTTTGAGGGTCAAGATGAACTCAGATCAAACTTTTGATAAGACACTGCAGAAAGAGCAGCTCAAGATCTTGACGACACAGGTCTCCAAATTTTGAAAGCACCGCCGAAGAAGCCCCCATGAGCCCTTTAAGTTAAGGTGGCTTAAGCCACCTTAAGCTGCGGGTAATAGGCATTATGCCAAGCAGGTGACTCTGCGAGTGATGCCTTTATCCCTGGGTGTGGACGTGGTGCTGGGGGGTGACTGGTTACGAGCACAGCGGCGGATCACCTTTGACTATGCACAGTATGGGAGTGTGCGGTTTGGCCATGGGTCACAGAAGGTAGTCATTGCGGGGTGCAATCCGGGGTCCTCGAACTCGGAGAGGGGCCAGGCTATGAGCCTAGTGGAGGCTCAGCTAATCAGCACCAAGCAAGCTAGGAAGGACTTGCGAGCACTGAAGAACAGCGGGCAGGAGGCCTACATCATGTACTTGGCGCCTGACGGGACCTTCAAGCCGGAAGCCTCCGACGACCCCAACTCTTCCTTGGAAGCAGCTGCTGCTTTGTCAGAGACCTCCTCCTCTTCATCATCGGAGTGTGACGTCGCCAGCCTGAGGGGGGGAGGAGACCTCATGCGAGGAATACGGGGACAGCGATGGCACGGAAGCAAGCATGGCAACTCTAGCTTCGGACACCAGCTCCTCAGACTCGGAGGATCTCGACGCGGACGACGCAGCTCAGGAGCTAGTCTGCGCGGTGCGCCCGGTAACGTGCTCCACGTCAGCCACTCCGACAGTGCTGGACTGGGGACCATACCCCGTACGAGCTCGATGGGAGGCTTTTCAGATGTTACCCCGAGAGCGCAGGGAAAATGCTGCGCAAGATCACGCAGGAGGGTTGGAGCCTGATTGGGCGAGTGAGGCTCACCAACTGTGGAGGACAGCGCAGGCGTTGCGGGAGCATAGCGATGCTCCATCGAGGAGAAAAGGGCGTAGACAGCCCGCGCCAACAACTGCAGCTCCAGTGGTAACGGCGGAATGGGAGCAGCATGGCAGCAGGTACGGCTGCTTCAAGAAGGAGCAGCCTGCGATACCAGCAGCACCTGAGCAGATGCGGAGCAGTGGTGAGGACAACGAGGCCGAGCAGCGGAGCCGTGGTGAGGACGATGAGGCCGAGCAGCGGAGCAGCGGTGAGGCCGAGCTCAAGCAGACCGCAGCACAACCGACCCCTCCTGATGAGGAAGACGCTGAGGAGGGCCCACAATGGATATGGGACGAGCTGGCGGAGCTAAAGAAGGCATATGTGGACGTGGTGGGCATGGAGCTCCCCAAGGGCGTCGTGGACCGCGACCACAAATCGCCGCTGCGCGTGGACCCCGAGTACCGTGATGGCGCACGACATAAGAGGTGCTACAAGCTGTCCATGGAGGAGTTGCGACAACTTCGTGGACAACTGGACGAGCTCTTGGCGAAGGGTTACATCCGCCCCTCATCCTCACCTTGGGGCAGTCCAGTCTTGATGGTACCCAAGCCCTCGAATCCTAAGTAAGGAGCTACGGCTAGTGATTGATTACCGCCAGATCAATGAAATCACCGTAAATGACCGTTATCCTCTTCCCGATGTGCAGTCTCTCATTGATGATCTGCAGGGGGCGACTATCTTCTCCACCGCGGACGCTCTGTGGGGATTCTGGCAGGTGCCCATGGAGGAGGACGCAATCGAGAAGACTGCAATGACCACGCCGTTTGGAGCTTATGAGTGGCTGGTTATGCCCATGGGGTTGTCGAACAGTCCTTCTTGCTGGCAGCGTATGATGCAGAGCTACCTAGGACACCTCTCATTCGTGAGGGTGTTCGTGGACGACATCATGATCTTCAGTAAGAATCCAACTGAAAACCTCGGTCATTTGAAGCAGGTGCTGGAGGTCTGTCGTCAGAACAAAGTCCGGCTGAAGGAATCGAAGCTGCGGTGCTTCAAGCGCTCTGTACGGTTCCTCGGGCATGTCATTGATCGTGAAGGATGCCGACCCCAGCAGGACAAGATCGCAGCGGTGAGGGATTGGCCCAAGCTGGAAACTGTCACACAGCATGTGCGACAGTTCCTGGGTCTGGCCGGTTTCTACCGCCGGTACATCCAGGGGTTCTCCGATCTAGCTCGCCCATTGACCAAGCTGACGAAGAACTTAGTGCCCTGTGAGTGGGGCCCAGAGCAGGAGCGGGCGTTCGAGCGGTTGAAGACGGTGCTGACCACAGCCCCTACGTTGATCCTTCCAGATCAGAAGGCAGCTCATGATGGCACCAGCCCATTCGTCGGACAGACGGACGCTAGTGCGGTGGCACTGGCTGGGGTACTGATGCAGGACCTGGGGAAGGGCCTGCAGCCGATCGCTTTCGAGAGCAAGCAGTTCTCATCAGCGGAGCAAAATTACCATGCAGGGGAACCGAGGAGTTAGCAGCGATTCATCACTGCACGACTCAAACATGGAGGCATTACCTTATCTTCACGGAGTTCCGACTCATGGGAGACCACGCGCCGCTGAAGTGGCTCTTCGCTCCAGGTCAGGAACTCAGCAGGCGACAAGCGAGGTGGTACGAGGACCTGGTGGAGGTGGGCGTGCATGCGATGGAGCACGTGCCAGGGCGCACGCTGGTGGTGCCGGACGCGGCCTCTCGCCGACCAGACTATGTGCAAACCTCAGCAAGAGAGGGGCTCAAGGAGGCAAGATACGTGGACCTGAGCACCGACCAGCCAGTGTCAGCTGAGGACGGAAGGCGAGCAGCAGGTGCCAAGGGGAAACCAGCGGAAGTACCCAAGGCCAAGGCTGAGGTGAATGCAGCGGTGGAAGAGAAGAAGGTGGAGAAGGAGGGCCCTAGCTCTCCCTTGGATGCGGGGTTCAGCTCATCAGATGAGGAGGACGAGGAACACCCACCAGTGAGCCCTCCAGTGGTGACAGGGAAGCTGACGCAGCTCAATGGACTGTGGTGGGCGGAGACCCCCGACCTGTGGCGCGACGCTATTGCCTATTCTACGAAAGGTGGGTTTACACACCGTAAGAACCCCTTACGGTGGGTTACCCAACCCTAAGTAAAACGATTATTTCAGCCGCTAAACTGACCCCCTGGTCATGTTCATGGTGGCAGGATGACTTTAGACACTCCCAAGAGGCATCCGCGAAGAATTATATCGGATGTATCCGGGTTTGTTAACCTGAAAACCCAAACCCAAACCGGCAAACCAATTATCGCATATAAATCGTGTCATATAGCGTAAAAAACCGTCATACCACCCTCACTTCGCATGACATTTTGAGGGTCAAGATGGCCTCGAATGAAAATTTTGACAAGACACTGCAGAAAGAGCAGCTCGAAAACTTGACAACATGGGTCTCCAAATTTCCAAAGGGCCATCGAGGAAGGCCACATATCTACCAATATACAAAATTATGTGGTAACCCACCGTAAGCATATATGATCGGAACCCGCTACACCCCCCCACTTCGCGAGCGCATTACACACATGGGGCACATCGCATCCATCCATAGTATGTTCCTCAGCTTTCATTCAACTCATAAACTGTCTGAAAATCGATAGGTTTGACACCGTAGACCTCATAACACCACCACTAGAGGCCGCCGAAAATTCTTCTTACGGCGGGTTAACCCACCGTAAGATTAGTAGAATAGGCACTATGGACACAGTAGCCACGATGGCAGCGGCCTCCGTCTTCGCGGGCGTAACTACTAGAGCGGTAGCAGTAGAGCAATCAGCAACAGGTGATGACCCAGCGTCTCCCTTGGATGCAGAAGCCGTCTTGTCAGAGACACCCCCAGCAGCACAGCCGCCCGCAACAGCAGCTCAGAAACCAGCAGCAGAGCAGCAGCAGCCATCAGCAGCAGCGCAGCAACCAGCAGCACAACCGCCAGCGACAGTAGCAGAGCAGCAGCAATCAAGTCCAAGGATCCGACCCGGAGGACCGCTGGTGGACAAGCAGGATTGGAAGTTGATCTCCTCGGAGTTCGCTAGGCTGCAGAGCAAGTACTCTCGGGCACTGGGAGGACCGTTCCAGGTGGATGCGTGCTGTGACGCTATGGGCCAGAATCGACAGGTGAGTACATTCTGGACTGATTGCTTGAACGAGCAGTGGAGGGGCCGTATCGTCTGGTGCAATCCCCCCTTCTCAGACCCCAACGTGAGCATTGAGGACATTCTGCGACACTACGCATCTGAGGCGAAGCAGGACCCGTGTCACACAGCCGCCTTGTTCTCAATGCCCGACTTCCCTCAGGCGAATTGGCGACCGTTGCTACGCGAGTTTGGCCTGGAGATCGTGGAGGTCATTCCAAGGGTGAACGAGCATGGTGAGCCCAACAGACTGTTTACCTCACCTGGAGAGGAGAGGGGTCACCGCTCGGCTCTGCAGGAACTGCCAGTCCCATGGCCAGTGCTAGTAGTGATAGCCAGGCCGCAGAAGTCACCCAGCAAGCTGGCCCCACGCGAGAGACCCACAGCGCAACCAGCAGTCACGCTCTCCGGAGCAGCAGCAAAGGTCAGAGACAAGTCGGGGACAGTGGAGCCAGGGGTGTTCTTGCGAGCGCTGAGAGCTGAGCACAGACGCAGCGAATATCTCAGGACCCTGAATGAAGCAGGAGCTGCTAAACACCCAGCATCATCGCACAGAGCATTTCCGGCTGGTAAGCGACATCATCTGGAGAGTGGCTGAAGGGCGCTATCAGGTGGTACTGGCGCCGGACTCGCCCTTGCGGGAGCTAGTGTTGAGAGAAGCTCACGAGGCACCGTCCGCAGGCCACACCGGCAGGGACAAGACGCTGGAGCGGGTCCGAAGACGTTTCTGGTGGCCGCGAATGGACCTAGATGTAGCAGCATGGGTAAAGACGTGCGTGACGTGTCAGATGACCCGGCCGCGGCAGGGGTATCCCATGGGACTGTTGCAACCGCATCGAGTGCCAAGCAGACTCTGGGAGGTTGTCAGCATCGACTTCGTAACCGGGCTTCCGATGACTCAGCGAGGAGTGAACGCCTTCACCACTTTCACCTGCAAGCTGAGCAAAATGGTACATGTAGTGCCAATGACCTACAACGACAGCTCTGCAGAAGTGGTGGTAAGATTGTTCATGGACGCAGTATGGTGATTGCACGGAGCTCCAATGAAGATAGTGTGTGACCGAGACCCCCGCTTTCGCGACGCCATGACTCAGGAGTTCATGCGACTGATGGGCGTCAAGGTAGCTAGCACCACTCCCTATCACCCTCAGAGCGACGGGCAAGCGGAACGCAGCAACCACACCGTGGAGCGCATGCTGCGCTGCTATGTTGCCGAGAACCAAGAGGACTGGGACCTCTGGGTGACACCTGTGGAGTACGCGATCAATGACTCCACGTTAGCGGCGACTGGATTCTCTCCCTTTGAGTTGGTGTACGGACACGCTCCAGCAACGCAGCTGGACTTCTTCGTGGACGCAGCTTTGGAAGGCGGGTCAAGACGAAGAAAAGGTGGGCGAGTAGCTGCGGACAAGAGAGGGACTGCGCACGAGCTGGCCAAGCAGTTTGCGCGGCAACTACAGGCAGCGCGGGTGAACCTGCAGATGGCCCAGCAGCGCATGATGGAGCAGTTTGACGCGCGACACCGGCTGCAGCACATTCAGGTGAATGATCAGGTATGGGTGGATGGCCAGCACCTGACCCTGTCTGGAGATCGGGGGTTGAAGCCGAAGCTGCGCAAGCTCAGGCACGGCCCCCTACGTGTAATAGAATGTCTGTACAGCGACAGGCAGCAAGAGCTGCCAGAGCAGGACCGTGGAGCTCCGTCAGCGTACAGGTTAGCGCTGCCCGTGCATTGGAAGGTGCACGACGTGTTCACAGCGGATCGGCTCACTCCAGTTCAGTCGGGAGCTAAGCACTTCGTGAGCAGGCAAGAGGAGGAAATGGCACCGCCACCGGTCTTGGTAGAGGGTCAGAGGGAGCGTGAGGTGGAACTCATCATCAGCACCCACTTCAGGAAGCTAGGTGGGAAGGCTGGCGGGACAGTGCAGGAGTGGCTAACTAAATGGAAAGGGCTGCCGCATAGTCACAGCCAGTGGCGAACCAGAGAGGACTTGGAAGGGCGAGGGGGCAGGCTGGAACCACTGCGAGTCTTCGAAGCTGAGGAGGAAAGGTTGAAGAAGGCTCCAGCTGTCTATTACCCGCAGCTAAGTTGGGTGCGCCCAACCTAAGAACCGCATTTCAAACGTCAATAACTCGTCGAATATCGGACTTACAATGCCAAAGCAATGCTATGCTATGGGCTACTATGTTCCCTTTGAACAACGGATATGCATTATACCTCTATAATCCAAGATTGCGGGATATACTGAGGCCGTTTCAATAGGGTATGTGCTGAAATATTCCGGATTTCCCTTAAGTTGGGTGCACAATACCTAAGAACGTGGGCATTATAAGGGACTCCCAGTGACACTCGAAGGTCCTTTGAAAATTCGTCAAGTTCTCGAGTTGCTCTTTCTGCAGTGTCTTGTCAAAAATTTCATCCGAGGTCATCTTGACCCTCAAAACTTCGGCTGAAGTAGCATGGGTAGGTAAAACCCCAAAATCACTTGGAAATTTTACAACTTTTCCTACCCCCTCGCATACTCCCCAAAATTGCTCACGGGTAAGCTTGATTCACTCAACAGTGTAGATGCGTGTGTAAAAGAGGACATCTTCCCCGTCATTTTGAGCTAATAAAAACCAGAATCCGGTAACGACAACTCCCAATAATCCCACCAAAGGGTAAGTTGGGTGCACCCAACTTAAATGGCTCTTAAGTTGGGCACACCCAACCTCCGGGTAATAGACACCAGAGAAAAGGCGAAGGGAGACTCACAAGGGTCAGGAGGAGCAGAGGGCACAGTTGATGGCATTGGGACCTCCAACCCCGACAGTCCACAGCAGCAGCCAGTTAGAATTTTGGTGCTGTTCTGCGGTACCGGCTCAGTGGAGCAGCAGTTCCAACGTCAGTTCAGGGACTGCGAGGTAGTAACAGTGGACATCCTGCCAAAGTGGCAAGCCACGTGCACGGAGGCCATCCTTCACTGGAACTACAAGCAAGCTCTACCCACGACATCATTTCGACGTCATCTGGGCCAGCCCCCCCTGCAAGGAGTACAGCAAGGCGAAGACACTGGGGGCTCCAGATCTGAAGCTGGCGGACAGGCGCGTGCGGCGTACCAGGGAGATCATCGAGTTCTACGACCCTGCGCATTTCTTCATAGAAAACCCCGCTGGCGACGCGCTGCGAGGGTTGCACACGCGCGCCGTGATGAAAGGTCTGCCAGAGCCGCTGTTCACCACCTATTGTAAGTATGGCACACCGCACATGAAGCCAACTCACATATGGACAAATGCAGCGCCTTCGGTACCCTTGTTGCTGTGCACCCACACGACTCCCTGCCCTGCGCGAGCGATGCTAGGGAGGCACGAGAACACTGCCCACGTGCCCAGGGGGGCATCTCCTCGGCCAACACCCGCGGTATGGGTTCAGCTCAGGCGGTATATGCGATACCTCGTGCGTTGCTGCACCACCTTCGCCTCCCTCGCCCTTCGCCTCGGTAAGGTGTTCCGGGATGAGGCCCCCTTGGCCCGTCCTAGTTCACTAGATATCAGAAACTCCCGAACTGTGTGGATAAACTCATAAGATAAATAAACCCTAAGCTAGATATACCCGGAACGGTCTCGGACGGTTTCGGAGTCTAGCCTACCTGTGACACAGCGTGTGTCACAGCACGAACCTATAGATCAGTCAGCAGTCCAGTGTTGGTCCTAGGAGTCTGTCATAGGGGCCTGACCGGGACTCCCAGTCAGGGCTGCCTATACAGATTTCAGCACACCACCCCAGCACTGTGGGTGGTGACTGTCTAGGAGAGTCAGATAATGTAAGATAAGTTAGGGCAGGAGCCAGGTTGACAGACCTAACTGCTAATCCAACTGTGCAATTCTGAAACACAAATTGGAAACCCTCTAGCTAGCACAGGTGCAGAAACCTACGGGCATTGTGCACCCGCTAAACAACTGAAAAGCACCGAGCTAGCAAGCCAGAATATAACTTGTAGATGTCAAAAGCAAAAGCATAAACCATAAAAGTCGTTGAAGTCACCGGAGTTCCGCACACCACCATGTTGGTGTGCATCCAGAGTGAACAAGAAGTCAATCGGCAGCACCAAAGTAGCCAGCTGTGGTCTCAATCAAGTCGGACCCGAAGGGAGGGTTCCCGAAAGGACCTCTCTCATGTAGAGCCACATCGTAGAAGAAGGCCATGTCGAAGCTCAAATCTGCCTGAGCAAGATCCTGAAAGATGTCAGGGGGCTCAGGCGGCTCAAGCGGTGGCACATTGTCAGCCACAAAGAAACCCTGAGCCGGGATCACGGATTCAACAAATTCATTCGTGGAGAAAATTGACGGAGTCTCCCAATCGAGATCACCACCAGGCGAAGGCAATCCCGCAGCCGACTGAGCATCGGGCACGGCTGCCACCCCCATGATCGAGATGCAAAGAACGAGGGAAAGGAGGAAAGGAATTCCCCATGGTCCAACCGTGGCAGGAAAGCCCCAGGGCGGCTTCCCACAACCGTAGGTCCTCTGCTCGTCCACGGGCGGCCCGGAAGCATGATTGGCCGACGGAGGCGAACCCCGCGGCTTCAGCCGGAAGCTGCCGTCGGCAAAGTCCTCGTAGTCGTCGGTGTCGTAGCCGGTGAGGTCAACCGGCGCGATGGCGGCGTGGTTGACAGTCTGAACGAACCCAGGGAACTCACCGTCCGTCGTGGCAGTCACCCGCGCCGATTGAAGCGGCACGGGCTTCACATCCTCCTCCTGCGAGACAGGTATAGCAGGGGCCGGCACGGCGGATGCCGATGCCGCCGCACCACCTGCCGGAACCTGCTCCTCCGGCATGTTCCCCGCTGCCGCGGGGCCGCACACCAGAGCCGATGCATGCGGCTCGAGAACCGCCGGCGGTGGGAAGGATGCGTGGGTGTAGTGCACCTTGCAGTTTGCCGCGGCATGGACCTCCGCGGCGAGATCGCCCAGCCGCTGATGAATGTCGCCACCCGCGGGCTCGTCGGTAAGCGGCTGCGGCCCTACCGTGAAGCCGTAAGCGGACACGTCGATCCCGCCCACCGCACCCGCACAGAGTACCGCAGGCGGCCCGTACGTAGACGCCGCAGTGGCAAAAGCCTCAGCCCCATCATCCGCCGCCTGCTGGAACAGGGCACACATGGCTAATGCACGCACCCCCTCCGCGTCCTCCTCGTCGATGGGAATGCAGAATGCCGCGGCCGAGTGCGGGGGATGCTGACGCCCGCCCAACGGACAGTCGCGGTAGAAGTGGTACTGCTCACCTTTTCCCGCCTTCTTGCACCTCCCGCAAAAGGGCTTCGCCCTTTGGTCGTCACGGTCGAAACCGACTGCAGGCAGCGGGTGCGTGCCGACACGGAATCCCCGCTGCGTACCGCGCTGCTGCTGCTGCCGCTGCTGACGCTGCGGCTGCTGCCGCTGCTGCTGCGCCGGCGGTGCGTCCGCCCCGCGTCGCTGTCGCAGCAACTCCTGAAGCTCGTTGATCTTGTCGAGGAGGGCGCCGTACTCGGTGCTGGAGAGCTGCGCGGAGATGCCGCTCTTGCCCGAGACTGCCTTCCCCGCCCCCGTCTGCGCCCAAGCCTGATAAATCTCGACCACAAGGGAGCGGAGAGACGCCAAGGAGACATGCGCGAGATCGGCCGCGAGAGGGTACCGCACCTTGACCGCGGTGTAAAACACCGGGTCCAGCCGGTTGTACAGGGAGAGCTTCCTGGTCTCCTCGGTGGGCGTCCAGTCCGTAGCTTTGTTATCCCGCACCAGACGCTGTTCCCGAGCCAAGATGGGCTGCGGGTCAGTGTCTGCGGGATAACGCAACGCGGCGTGCTCCTCCTGGTGCGACTCACGCAGCGCCACCGGTACACAGCCCTTGATGATGTCCACCAGGGCTCGCCGTCCGCCACGGTCAGACGAGGCGTCGGTGCCAGTCAACCAGACGTAGGCGTTGCTGTGCTTCTCGATAACCAGAGCCAGAACGTCGAAGAGCAAGCCGTTGAACTTGGCCACCACACGAGCCAGAGGGTCGTCGAGGTCAAAGGATGCCAGCTCCAGCCCAGCCGAATGAAACTCCGTACGCAGCTGCACCACCAGCTCGGAGAGGAGGCCAGCGTCGTCCGTACCGCGGAGGTGGTGCTTCTTGTCCCCAAGGACATCCTCGCGGACACCCTTGGCCCATTGGCGGTGTAGACGCGCTCTGTAGACGTCGTCAACCAGCTTGCTCTGCTCCTGCAAGTACTTCCTGGTCGCCACGTCTGCATCCTCGTTGGAATTCGGAGCGGGGGTCGGAACAGTTGGCGTACGCACCGTCGGACTGTTCCGAACTCCGTCCAATAGCCTCAGTGAGGCGTCGATGTCACTGTCCCTGTCCAGGGACTTCTTCGCTCGGGTTAACATACCTATTCTCTGAAAAGCCAGAGGGGAGGTGGCACGCAGTCGCGCGGTTGGGTGTGGTAGCGGAAAAATGGTAATGGTCAGCAGCGGAGAGGAGCCAAGAGAGCGGAGCGGCGAGGGGCACTCGAAGATGTCGTCGAAGTCGAAGGCGTCGCGAACACCAGCCCAGAAAACAGTAACCAGCAGGGCCAGTGCCGGTGCAAAACTGGATCCGAACATTGCTAAGACTAGTCCGTAACGAGGCGCGGTCCCCATGGCCGCCACTCCCAGTCGCTTACCGCAAACAATTCATACCATAATTCCTAGTCGCACCCAAACGCGCATGCGCGCACCACCTCTCCAAGCGGCCGTTTAGCCAATCATGGCTAAATCAGCAAGTGGAATAAAAGCGTGGATGGGGCCACGACCTACTGGAATATCCTAGTTCACTAGATATCAGAAACTCCCGAACTGTGTGGATAAACTCATAAGATAAATAGACCCTAAGCTAGATATACCCGGAACGGTCTCGGACGGTTTCGGAGTCTAGCCTACCTGTGACACAGCGTGTGTCACAGCACGAACCAATAGATCAGTCAGCAGTCCAGTGTTGGCCTAGGAGTCGGTCGTAGGGGCCTGACCGGGACTCCCAGTCAGGGCTGCCTATACAGATTTCAGCACCCGCTCTCTGTCTGTGTAAACTCCATTCTCACTGGAAAACCATGGTACTTGTCATGGATGGTGTCGTTTGCTCCGCTCAAGCGTGGTTCCTCCGCAGGGGTATGCTTCTGGTTCTCAAGGTGTATCTGCTCTCCCCTAATGTCCATCTGAGCCCATACTATTCCATGGTCGGAGACTATGTATGGGTTTGCTTCGAGCCAGCCTGCTGCAGCTGTTCTATCCTCCATTCCTTTGTTTGCCATTATATGAGTGAGTTTTGCTTTTGAACTGTTGTTCACAACCCTTGTGAATACTTAATTGCATTCTGGGTGCATCCCACCAATTCTCTCAACCTGATCTGCGGTGGGTGCAGATGTTCAAAAGTCACATTCTGTCAGTCGCTCTCGTCATACCTCTCGGTAATACTGGTGACTGTCATCAGTGTTGTCACTCGTCACTCTGACACGTATGTTCGACTGATCGAATCCTAAATGGTTTCCCGCCAATTCTCTCAAGTCTGATCTGCTGTAGGTGTAGATATTCAAATGTCACATTTGAGTTAGTCACTTCTGTCGGTCACCTTTGTCAATTCTGCCGTCACCTTTGTCATTCGGTCATGCTGGCGATTGTCATCATTTCCGGTTGGCGATTGCCATCGTTTCTGTCACTCGTCACTCTGACCCGTCTGTCTCTCGTACTGACTCGTGATGTAACCTAGTACAGTTGGCCTGCTATGTTTCGGCATTGTTGGGGCTGCGGCTGGGCTTGGCGGCATGGGCACCGGTAACGACGGCATCTCCGTCACCGACGACCCGGTGATGTGTAAGGGGGCACTCTGCATTTACTCGGGGGTGGACAAGCTGTCCCCCGAGGCACGGCAACAGGTGCTGCGGCTGTTTGCCGCAGCTGGTGGTGGCATGGCGGCTGCCGCACCTGGTGGTGACTTGGCATCGGAGCATGGTGGTGTGGCCACCTGGGATGTTCCTTAGTCATCTGGATGCACACCGGTCAGGTGGTGGTGACCTGGTGTGTGGCTCTTCTTTGACATGGCAACAACAACTTCAATCTCTAACTGCTACAAGTTCCGTCTTCAAAACCGTTTCACTGAGTGCCTTTGTTTTTTCACACAAGCATCTTAATCTGGTATTAACAATCCACATAACCTGCTTGGCTGTGGTTGTTTGTTTTAGCTCGGGATGTTAGATCAGAATAGCACAGTAGGAAGTGTGGGCCAAGTGCCCTTAAGTGTTCCGGCTCACCTGACATTTGCTAGCACTAGCGGACAGTCCCCACTCTCCTTTACGGAGGTGGTGTGCTGAGATCCGGGTATCTAGGACCCAGGCAGCCCTGAAAGGCAGGCCCCTGACCCCCTGACTCGAATCCGTCCAGAGGTAGTGACAGTGACAGTTGTGTCACTGGTCAGTAGTTTCCGACACGTGCCGTTCCGACCGTTCCGACCGTTCCGACCGAGCGAGGTTTTAGGTTTCTATCACTCAGTAATTATTCACTTCTTCTTATCGATATCAGTTATCGTTTCTATTACTGTGTTCTGAGTTCGTATATATCGGAGACATGCCCGTAGTATATCGGTAGCACACGGGGCGGCGGGATCATCGCATGTGTCGCGATGGAGTCTAGGAGCAATGGCCGATAGCAAGGCTCTTGATCTGTTTAACCGATTTCCGATTCTGCGATTAATCACCATATCGCTTGACCGGAATCGATCGACAAGTCGGCATATTCGTAATTCCTCATGTCGCGGCAGGTAGAAGACACCATGGATCGTGAGCTTGTCCAGCAAAGCCAGCCCAAGCCAATATCAAACTCGGCATAAGTGCATGCTTACTATCTTTCGCCGTGGACATGATTAAGAATTGGGAGAGCAAGTGAGCGAGCGAGCGAGAGATGATTACATTGTCTGAACGTACGGTCGGTTCTACGCTGCTCCGAATAGCTCTGTGTGTGAGCACATCCCCGATGTGCTCACCTTCGGTTGTCTCTCCTCCACACCTATGCCGGTGGCCCGTCACCCTTGCATCCATATCAAGTTTCCTTACACAGAGGCGCTGAAAAGTACACATGCCATGGTACACAGGCAGGTATTCAATTCAAGCCTCGGACCGTCCTCCTACCGGATGGCGTATTGATCGACTGATGCTATTGAAAGCCCAAGTCTTGATGCCTTCAGCTTCGGCGGTGGAGAAAACCCAAGTGTTCTGAGCCCTCATCGGATCACTCCCGATGGTGGCTCTCTAGAAAGTTCCCAAAAATACACATCAAAGAGGGTTAATTTTCCAAAAAGTATTGTGCGAAGGATCGGGGGGGGGGAGGCTTTGGGCCTTGTATTTAGCCCAGAGAATAGGTAATTGGTGCGCATACATAAATGTGTGTAACAATGGATCACCGTGTTAAAACAAATCCGTCAGGACGTTAGGCTCACTGAACTCCGACTATTGTGAAACCGAACAGTATCAGACCCGTATACTGTAACCGTATACGATGCGGCAATACGAAACAGATGCCGACAGGCTCCCATCACTCTTTGTTGATACAGCAAGCCACAATTTCCGTATCTTCTGAGTGAAATATGTTCATGATAGTGCGTACTCACTAGCGATAGCAAATACAAACTTTGAATACAACAGTACCAATGACCAACAAATAAGGCAATCAGCTCCCTGAGAGAGGCCTGTTGCCAAGCTGCCAGTGAGAATTTTGCCACTTGACTATATTTCGTTGCAGACTGCGATAAAACACGAAGGGCGTTTCCGTTTTCGAGGCGAATCTTGGGAGGTCACAAATCAAAGCAGAAATTCTTCATATAATTCATTTAGCGAATCCACGGATGATATCCTATAATCTTCCCAACTCTCCGCTGCGTGTGACATAAGCAAGATATCTACACCCGGCAGTTTTGCACTCAGCTTCTCCCCCGTACTTTGCCACGGTATCTGAGGGCTGGTGGGGAGCCCGGGCTCGAGTCTGAACACGTCGAAATACAAATAAAGCTTCTTCAAACTACTTCCCTGAAGTCCCCCGAAGATCTGAACAAGAGTATCTTCGTCATGATCGTTGTTATCCAACGTCACATATATCTCCTCGAGCCAAGGCAACACCGGAAGTGCACGGACCATCGCAAGAAGGTTTTCCTGTGAAGCTTCAGAAAATTGAACAGAGAGTGACCGTAGCGTTCCTTCACGCCAGCGCTCGGGGTGCTGCCGAAGCTTATCCCAAAAACAGATCGGTGCGAATGAAAGTTGTCCGAGCTCTTCAAGGAGAGTAAGTTTGGATAGCATATTGATCACAGCGTCCGAGTCTTCAGGTTCCCAAAAGTAAAACAGGTTGCTGTGCAGTCGCCGGAGACTACGTACTGAAGACAGGCCAAAAGACATAAACCCCAATATTCCAAAACAAACTTTGATTCCATGCGTTGGTTCACTCTCAACAACTGTAAGATGTCGCAAAGAGGGCAGCGCTGCAAGAGTGGCGAGTTGCAACAAGTCTGATATTTCCAGAAAGGATGAGTCACCATACGAGAAAGTACACGTAGAAATATCTAAGTCCAACCGAGTAACTGACTTGGCGGCTGAACAAAAGCTTAAGGCGTCCCGCAAAAGCATAGGTTCTTCGTCCGTGTCATTTTCTGAATGCAAAAAGCCAAGCTTCGCGAGCGAGGCACACCCGGAACCCCCAAGATAGCCTAGAGCATCGAATAAGTCACGCTTGTAAACAAGACGCTCCTCCCGACTATTAGCAAGATGTTTACCACCGCAGTTATAAATTGTAAGCGCGGTTGGCTGAGCGGGCAGGAGTGCGCTGAGCGAGCGCGAGATATACCCGGCAGAATTTGGTGCGTGCACGACCACATCTAGGCTTGCACGACCCGGAGGGCAAAGCCTGCGCACGAGGTTTCGCGCCGTGTGGGTATGCAGTAACTCCTCAAGCTTGCCTTTCAGTGCCAACGAGTTTGCGCCGCATTCAGTAGTGAAAGTTTCTCCAAACTCTATAACTGTTGCGACGCCTTGCAGGCGCTGTTCCAGCATGGCGCGCCACGCCTTGCAAACTAGACGCAGTCGGAACAGCTCGTTGGGGTGTACGATGTGTTCAAACACAAGGAGCATAGGGTACTCGCAGCAACACGTAGCTTGTTGACGTAGCATGTTGTGATTGGCATGCATAAGCACGATATACTCGTGCAATAGGCACACAGCACAGCAGCTACAAACCCAACTGGCCTGGTATCTGGAAACGTCGCGTACAGCTACAGATAAGAGAGAGCGAGAAAGAAAGGGCCTTCTCTTAGCCTCAGGAATGTAGGGCGCGGCGATCGGAGAAGATCGCAAGAAGTTACAATATTTGAATAACGAATTCCATCAGGCTTCAAGGCGGACGAGAGGAGACAATTTCGAACATTTTCTCGATTTCAAGGGTGGGGGCGCGGGCGTGGGGGCCTTTAAATTAAGACCCTCCTCGGTCTTTAAGGATTACTCACGGGGAAGCTGATTCCCCCCCCCACTGTATGGGGGCCTGCTTCTCCTTGCTTCACCCCTCATTGTGTGTGGCATGTGTCACCCGTGACTGTGTCCTCATGCCATTAGCCTTCCTAGCTAGTTAGACAGTCCGTGTTTGCTGGATGTGACACACCGACAGTTTAATCTGTCACTTGTCACTTCCTAAAGTAGGCTGGGTGACCGTCACCAGTAGTCGGGAAACTCCCGTTAGTATTTATGTGTATCGCTCTTTTATCAATCTGACTTTTTACCGTTCTGATCCCGAAACCCTTAACTCAGGGTTTATTTCCAGTTATCCGATATATTCACTCCGAACTATATATCTGGCAGGTTTGGCCCCACTTACGTTTTATTTAGCCACTGCGACACCGCCGGGATGATTGGCTAAAGCCAGACGCTTGGGATGGAGTGAGGCGCTCCGCGCGTGGAAGTGCCGGCAGTCGCGGGTATGGCCTAAGTTTTATGGGTTGATTTACGGC